>CAUYON010189889.1:0-38169 GCA_963573935.1 Arctocebus calabarensis
TCTAAAACCTGAGAAATAGGGAGGAACCAAATCTATTTTAAAAAATCCTCCCTTCACTGTAAAGCAAGTATTGTTATCTAGAGAACTGGTTTAGGGCTAGTACTTGGGAGGCTGAGGCAGGAGGATCTCTTGAGCTCAGGAGTTTGAGTCAGCCAGGACAACATAGCGAGATCCTGTGTCTTAAAAAAAAAAAAAAAAAGCAAGTTAGGAGTTTTCTAGGGCATGCCAGATTCATTTCTTTAGTTATTCACCTAACTACTCAAATGCCAGTGAGGATGGACGTCACCCAGGATGATGAGGAGTGGGCCGGTTAGGGGACACAGTGGTGTTGAAGACAGGGAGTTGACACCTTTTAGGGGCAGGTAGGGGGTGGAGGGAGTGCTAGTGTCTGGAAAGGCAGGGCGTGGATTCTGCAGGGTGCTGTGACACGGTTGTGAGGAAGCCAGGTGGAGACAACTGGGAGTAAAAGTAGAAACACAATGGCACACAGAGCAAAGGGCAAAAGGGCGCCAGGAGGAAGGGCTAGTTTGGGGGGAGGTGAGATTGGCTCAGATGGCTTCATCCCAGGTAACCAGGCCAGCTTGGGCCTGTGTCTGGGCGCCAGGTGTGCAGCCACTTTACAACCCAATATCTGTGGGTATTCAAACCCCATGACATCCTCATCTATTACATCAGGCTTTTTTTGGTTTGGTTTTGTTTGAGACAGTCTCACTCTGTAGCCCAGTCTACAGCGCCGTGGTGTCAGCCTAGCTCACGGTAGCCTCAAACTTGAACTCCTGGGCTCAGCAATCCTCCTGCCTCAGCCACCTGAGTAGCTGGGACTACAGGCAACCAGTTAACATTTCTGTTTTTAGTAGAGACAGGGTCTCATTTTGTTCAGGCCAGTCTTGAACTCCTGAGTTCAAATTATCCCCCCGCCTCACCTTCCCAGAGTGCTAGGATTACAAGTGAGAGCCACTATGCCTGGCCTTAAATTAGGCTTTTAAATGGTCCTGTTCAGGAAAGCAGCAAACTGTTTATAAACCAATCTTCTGTAGAGGTGTCTGAATGCTTCAAGACCCAGGCAATGAGCTGATTTATGCCAATAAACCAATAAATTCACATTTAAACTTGGGATTCTTTTCATCAATTAAAAGAAAAAGAAATTCAATATTTTATGAAGCATAGTAGACAAAATATATTCAAAAGAGGTTTAGGACTGAGAAAGGGCTTGCAATGTGTGTCTCTAAGTAGGAACAAATGCCCACGTTCAGGTCTGGGGGGCTGAGGTCATCTCAGCCACAGCCCTGGGAACGGGGCAGCGCCTGCAGTGGCAGCCCCTGGCACCTGTCTGCACTCTCCAGCAGCATTTCATAGGGGTCACCGTCAGCCTGCTGGGACTCAGGAAGGTCACGGAGGTGGTCTGAAGTGAAGTGGAAACCGTGACTCACACAGGGAGAGCGTCATCCCCCCTCAGTGCTCCCTCCTTCCTACTGATGGAGTCAGGGCAGAGTCCGAGCCCACAGCTGTTCTCAAAATATCAAGCTGTGGGCCACGACCCCTTTGTAACAATGAAAATACATCCTGCATATCAGATATTTACATTACGATTCATAACATCGCAAAATTATAGTTAGGAAATAGCAATGAAAAGAATTGTATGGGTGGGGGTCACCACAACATGAGGAACTGCGTTAAAGGGCTGCGGCATTAGGAGGCACTAGGAAGGTTGAGAACCACTGCCTAACACCTGCCAGTCTCCCTTGAAGGGTAACAGGGTGACCTCAGGCTCAGAGCCTTGGCAAGAAGAGCATCTAGATAAGGTTTCATAACATGTTTCATTTGCAGTTACCTTCTACGTACAGTAATGACAGGATGTGTCTGCTCTAAAATACACAGGGCTGGGCAGAAGTAACACCCTTCCGTGAGGGTGATATTATTATATTACAGAATTATGTGCAAATAATGCAAATTACAAATAATGGAAACAATAACATCCCCTTTTTATGAGCTGGTAACCTATGCTAATATTATAAAATCATAAATATGTAATTTTGTAACACACCAACATCACACAAGTACAAAAGGGCAAAACTTTTGCCAGACCCTGTATTTGCATTAAAAATCTCTTTAAAGAAAAATATCAAGAAAATAAGTCATTTAATATGTAGATTTGGCAAAAGAAATTAATCAGGGTGAGGCATAAATGTCTGGCGTTTTGGGAACTGCTCTATCAATTGCTCTGAGACCACTGGGCTGTGGAATTAGCTACACAGAAAGAGAAAGAGTGTGAAAGCGACGCTCTGAGTGCTGGAAACAGTACTTGTGTAGTTTTGTCACGTTAGCCCCAAACTGGAAGTGAAATGGCAAGAAGTAATATAAATTCTAATACGTTTTATCCTTAGAGATATATTTAAGGATTAAACTATTATATATACATGTGTGTGTGTATACAAATGTATAATACAATAACCATTTAATAGTTGTATATATACATATACACACACCATTTAATAGTTGGTGTGTATATGTATACATACCGTTTAATAGTTAAAAATTATGTTTTAGTATATTTTTTCATCTCACTCTGTCAGGAGGTTGAGCAAATTACTGCCTCCATTTCACAGATGAACAAACTGAGGTCAGGAGCAGTTAAGTGACTGCTGTTAAGTTTTCAAAAGGGCTGCCAACACGGGATAAGGAGGCACCCTAGGACCACACAGGGTATCACGAGAATATGCTCTCTGCACATCAAAGTCTCAGAATGGGTTCCCAAAGCCCGACTGTTTCAGCACCAAATGAGAGCTGCATTTGGTCATTTCACGACTACTAACTGGGTGCTTACTAACTGTCCACCAGCCAGCTAGACAGAAGCCGAGACACAAAAATAGGACTGAAGACTGGGCCCCAATCTCCAGGAGCCTCCAGGGGCTCTAAGAAGATGTGCTAACTGAGCGACAGCGTACAACAGCAGGCGTCCAGGAGCAAGGTGAGCTCCAGACGGCAGAGGCGTGCTCTGCCCTGGGTGGGTCAGTGGGCACAGACGCCCGCTTCCCCACAGCATCCCATCCTGCCCCAAGCTCAGCAAAGAAACAGGCCCTCTGAAACAAACAGTATCAGGGACACAGCCAACCAAGAGAAACAGGTATCATATGTGCATTACGAGAGGAATACTGAGCACTTGTTTATAATTTTAAATCCTTAGTTGAACAACTACATTAAATGCCTGCCTGGTGGTTGCCCTCGTTGCTGAGAAAGTCCCATTATGCCCTCTTGCATGGCAGTTCCTGCAGAGCTCCTGGTGAGTTCCTGACTTCAGATTCCATTTCTGTGCCCTTATCTTAGGCCTGGTGCACTGGCTTCGACAACTAGGAAGCAAATGGGGTAGAGAAATGGGAAACTGATTTCTCCATTCTGCATTGTGGAGTATTTTCTACTTTATCTGGGCTGGGGGGCGGGGGAGAACAGTGTGAACTGGAAGCCAAATGAATCCTGAGTTCTGTCCCCTTAACGGACATTCCAATTTATAAACTGGGATGGTAGAAAAATCAATACAGTGATTATATAAGGCACATCTTGAAGATGACTCACTGTGGCTGGGTCACTGGAAGAGGACTGAGACACTGGACAGATGGCTGGAAAGGTCATTTAGAAGGGAAACCTGTAAACCTCGCCTTCCCTGCTATGCAAGTGAATCCATCAAAGACAAAACTGAACTCTTCCACAAGCCGTCTCCAGAGCACAATCTAAAACTGCTGCACATGTGTGCTGAAGCCATTAGATTCCCCAACTTTCAAACATGAGGGACACGTGTGCAATGTCTTACTATTTTATGGAAAACTATACTGATAATGACGTCTAATGAACAAGAAGGGGGAAGTAAGTCCAGGCTGAAATATTAATCAGTCGCCCCTATTTTGCTCACGAAAGGAGGTAAGGCGCTACTGCTGTAACGTCCATGTCAGGTGCCCGGGAAGCTAGTAAATGTGTGTTTTCCCTGACCTGGCCCACAGAGATGATCTCAGGGCACCTGTGTTCCAACAAGCTCCTTGGTGATGCTGTCTGACATACAGAATTAAAGTTTGAGATTCCTGGTGTTAGGAACATCAAGTCCTCTTCAATATACGGAGCCTACTCCCGACCGAGCCTGGGGGCCTAGCCGGAGCACAGATGTAATATCTGGGGTCAGAAACCTCTGGGCCTTGCTGATGGCCTGTAACTTAGACGAAGAAAAACTCAGAAGCACAAGAACCAGTAATGTATCCTCCATGGGCCAATTATTCTTGTGGGCAGAAGATGGAACTCACAAATAAAACCCAGAGCTCCAGTCAAGGGTGACAGAGTCAACCCCTTCGTGACTGGGGTGACTCCTGCCCTCCTCTGAGTCCCCACCAGACGCACAGCAAGTGAGGCCAGTGTGCAAGCAGCCCCTGCCTGCTCCGGCCTGGCCGATGTGGAACAGCCATAGTTAATTCTGATGGAAAGGATGCTGAGTTCAACCCCCACCTGCATCTTCTGGGCAACTGCTCCAGGAAACAAACTGACCAGGTCACCCTGGCGCACCACTGCCGCTATTCTGGCTTGATTCCGAATTTAACTGGGGCAGAAGTAACACTTATGACTTCTGTCAGGTGCTGGCATTAACTGCAAGAAATCACGGGCTGCAGTTTACACACCTTGTATTTCTGGGATTTCCCCAGCACATTTGCCAACGAGAACATAAGAGAGTGATCATTAGGTATTAATTCCAGTGCCTCTCTTCCAACTGCTTCTGCTTGGGCTAAATTACCTGGGCGTAAAAAATGGAAAAATAAGAAACATGTTAATGTACTCGCGTTTTAGTCTCTATAATTAAAAGGGCTTCCATGCATAGTACACAGCAGTTATGAATAAACTACTTAGGAAAATCCCTGCAGAACGCAATGGATATAAACCTATACCCCATCTCGTCAGCGGCAAAGCCACTACAATTCAGCACGATCCTGATGTGACACATAAACAGCTTTTGATTAACTTGTATATAAAATCTACTTTTATTTTTTCCCTAGATACCAGTTATACCCAAAGCAGAGAAAACAAGTCGGTAAAATAAGAGTAACATTTTCATATTTATCATATTGAAATCCATGTTCTGTGTTTTGCCTAGCGACAGACATATATCAAAGCACTTTATTATTGATATATAATAATTGTACATTTATGGAGCACAAGTGATAGTTTGACACAGGAACACAATGTGTAATGATCAAATCAAGGTATTTAGGATATCCATCACCTCAAACATGTGTCATTTCTTTGTGCTGAGAATATTTTAAATCTTCTCTTGTAGCTATTCTGACATATACAATAAATTGTTAACTTGAGTCACTCTCCCATGCTAAGGAACATTAGAACTTACCTCCTGATCTGTTTGTACCAATAAATCAAACTCTCTCCACCTCCCTCCACCCCACCCAACCTCTGGTAACTTTAATTCCCTTCTACTCTCTGCCTCCATAAGATCCACTTTTTTAGCTCCACATACGAGAACATGTGATATTTCTTTCTGCATCTACCATCCTCATTTCTTAAAGAATGTTTGGATTTTTAAAGGCAAGTGGGCATGGGGTTAGTAACTTCTAACCCCATGGCTGTGTCAACTGAGAGCATCTCTTCCGTGTAAAGTTGGTGAACTTGGAGCACAGGCCTAACACCATCCATTTCTTTTTTTTTTTTTGAGCCAAAGCCTCAAGCTGTCACCCTGGATAGAGTGCTATGGCATCACAGCTCACAGCAACCTCCAATTCCTGGGCTCAAGTGAGTCTCCTGCCTCTGCCTCCCAAGTAGCTGGGACTACAGGTGCCTGCCACAACGCCCGGCCAGTTTTTGGTTGCAGCCGTCATTGTTGTTTGGTGGGCCCTGGCTGGATTCGAACCCGCCAGCTCAGGTGTATGTGGCTGGTGCCTTAGCCCATTGAGCCACAGGCACCGAGCCAACACCATCCATTTCTTAAGTCCAGCTTCATCAGAAGAAAGAAGATACCACATCTCTTTCCCCATTATTCTGCTCCAGTTCTAAGTGGCAAAATGAAGTACCATTTTCCCAAACATTCATATTCCATATATCTATTCTTTTAGAAAATCCTACTTTATAACTTAAAATATTTAGCTCCATATTCATTAACTTTTAAACTAGGGGAAAGCACAATAATCTCTGTCTCCTAAGTATTCGATGGTGGGGTACTAATGGAGCAATTTGTTTAATTCACCTTATACCTGTATTATCAAGGAGTATGATCATGTTGTTCCACGCCAGACTGTGCTCTGGTTTCAGCATGGTGGCATTTCTCCACGCATTCAACGCATCGACATGACGATTCAGATCTGCATACTGAGAATAAAGCACAAGACTTAAAGTCAATATTATAGATGAAGTTTTGGACTTTCCCTCTCTCACACATTGAACTAATGTACACAGTTATGATTCAATTAAAAAAAAAAACAACCCAAAACCAAACAAAATCCCCAAGGACAAACAATAGAAAACCCCTGAACAAATAAAACAAACTTTTATTTATTGAGCTTTTTAATCATTTTGTCCTCAGATAATCCCAATGAAGTAGATATTATTCTCATTTTATAGATTAAGTAAGCACAGGGAAATTTAGTAACGTTCCCAGGTGTGCATATGTAGAAATGACTGAGCAGGGATTAGAACCAGGCAGTGAGCGCCCCAGCCCTAATGTCTGAATTATAACTTATTATTTAGTGATTCTAATTAATGAGAATGAAATCATATTTCAGACTACTGAAATACTGCAAAAAAAAGACTATCATTAGCCTTTTTGTGTGTGTGCATGAAAATTTTTTGGGGGGGTACAATATGCTGGTTTTATATACAATTTGAAATATTTTCATCGAACTGGTTAACATTGCCTTCATGGAATTTTCTTACTGATTGTGTTCAGACATTTATATTCTGCATTTAGTTAAGTTTCACCTGTACCCTTCTAAGATGCAATGTAGGTGTGGTCCCAACAATTACCCTTCCTCCACCCAATCATTAGTCTTTTTTTTTTTTTTAAAGACACTTTTTTTTTTTTTTTTGCAGTTTTTGGTCGGGGCTGGGTTTGAACCCACCACCTCTGGCACATGGTGCTGGCGCCCTACTCCTTGGAGCCACAGGCACTGCCCCAATCATTAGTCTTTTTACAGAAAGACTTCATAAGTCCATCTTTGACAAAGTATCATTTAGAATACTACACACAATACTGGTTTTTCAAATAATCTCATAATCAAGAGCTGTATGTGTCCAACTCCCCTTGGGAAGGATGGTCTAGAATTCTCCACCTGCCTATCCCTAAACTTAATATGAAAACATGAGGATATCAGTTATGAACTCCTTAGAAAAGTCACCTATGGTAATATAAAACCTCCTGGCAATTTGGAGCCTATCTGCCTTGTTGAGGAAGGAGAGAACAATCTGTTGCTTTCATTTGAGAGGGAATTTTGTTTAACATTGATCTCAATTTGCATTGTTAATAAAAGCCCACAGAGGGAGAAAGTGATGGATTTTTTAGCAGGTCACCCTCTTGCCCTTAACTTGGCTGAAATGCACCATTTCATCTGAGTTTACTTGATCCCTTTAAATGTGCAAAAAAAAAAAGAAGAAATGATCACAGTTTATCTGAGTTCGAGGCAGTTCCCTTACTGCCAAGTCTGTCTTTTCTTTGGTTAACAGGGACATTTTGACTTGTCCTATAACACACACAGCAAATAGATGGCATATTATGCAAGAGAAAGAAAGATTTAATGAGTTATGGAAACCTTTAAAAGGACCCATTTACTAAAGATGTTGCCAGAAATTTCCCACAAGATTCAGAAACTCAGGCGATGCTTGTGAGTAGGGCGCCGGCCCCATATACCAAGGGTAGTGGGTTCAAACCTGGCCCTGGACAAATTGCTGCAAAAAATAGCTGGGCGTTGTGGTGGACGCCTGTAGTCCCAGCTACTCCAGAGGTTAAGGCAAGAGAATCGGCTAAGCCCAAGAGCTGGAAGTTGCTGTGAGCTGTGACACAATGGCACTCTACTGAGGGTGACAAAATAAGACTGTCTCTAAAAAAAAAGACTCTCAAGTTACAGTATTTTACCCTAATGAGGAAATGCTATGAAAAGTTAAAAAAGTAAATATAATTTGGGGATGCTTAATTAGACTAACGTTTAAATGACCCTATGTCATATCCCCGGGATTTCTCAAGTCAATTCTCTCCAGCAAGTGATAAGCATTTGAGTCACTTGGACAAAATCCACGGTGACATTTGAACACACCCAGGAAAACCAATACAGCAAAACTCTTCACATACATGCTATCATCACTACCACTGGTATTATTATTTACTAAAGCATAACAGCAGAACTGAGTTCTGTTGTTTCATTTGCTCTTTGTCATGACCTCAGTTCTTCTTATATGAAAGGAACAAACACTTTCAGGGAAGCAGAGAAAAACGGTAGTTTAAGAAGAACCACCCATCCAGAAAGAGGAGGGGTAAAGTGCACATTATTCACCAGTCAGTCCCGAGTCTGCACTTCTGTACTCTGTGTGGCCAGGAGTCTGTAAACCACTCCGTGTTAAGTTTCTGCCAACCAGTGTCACAAGGTGTCAGATGGTGGGGAGAGGGGAGTGGTCCTCCCCAGACCCTCAGTCATTCCTTCCTTCTCCCAGCAGTGTCTTTGAAGTGGCTCTGTCCCCTCCTCCGCAGAGCTGGAAGGAGTGGCTGCTTCTCCATGACCTCAGCTCTTGAGGTTGTGGTAACCCCGGAGCTCCTTCTGAGTTCTTAAATTCTTGTAGCTCTACCTCCTCCTGCTTGTTCCCTAGACCTACGGGATTTCCTGCATTTACTAATCTCTGAGTTAAGAGTACCTTTCCATTTTTGCTCTCCCAACTTCCCAATTCCCTCTATTACATTTTCTCCATTTAAAATAGTTGGCATACTTTATGTTCTCCTGAACAAATCCTGACTGGTAGAGTCAATCCTGGCACCATGGATCGTCTCTGGTAGTACCGCCAGCCACTGCTACTGTAACTCTGAGATCAGGAATATGTCCCAGCTCTGCCTAATTTCCTGCCTTTCTGCCTAATTTCCCGCCTCACAAGAGAAATGTATCATATTCTCTTCTTATCTGGGCTAGAAATCAAAACAAATTTCTGTCTTCTGTTACTAAAGAAGGATTTCTAAACCAGAAAATTTTAAGTTATTACCTTCCTCTTACTCGCCAATATATAAATGGGTTAGCTGAATTGTTAAAGATTAAGCTCTTAAGGCTTTTAAGCTGTCAAGCAGGCAAAAGCTGGATAATTAAACTATAATGGAGAGCTAAAGCCTCAATAAGCAGGAACAGTTGGCGGAAGGGAACGTAGGAAGACCATTTCAGGGCAGCATAATCGGTAAACAGTATAAACAAAGAGTCAGGTGAGGTCTCAATCTGTCCAGTCCCACCGATCATCTTTCAAGTTCAAATGTGATGAGTCCCAAGGACTGGAGCACACGATAAAGCTGGTGTTTTGTATTATATGTTCCTTTCTTTGTATGTAACTCTTACAGAAGGCACATTTAGCATAAATCCTCTGTTTTCTGAATCCCAAGGAACCGCAGGGACCGACAGCTACTGGGCAGGAAGACCCAGGGACAGGAGGTGGACTCACTCACTCTGCCCACAACCACCGAGAGAAGAGCGGCCCCCAGAATGAAAGAACTCACGTGGAAATCAAGCCTCAGAGTTCACTCCAGCACTAGTTCAACAGACACGGTAAACAGAAACAGTGCCACCTGCCCTCTGTATTCAAACCACCCCACACGTATTCAGATAACTCCACTTTTGCCCCGTCTCCACTCAGCCCCCTTCTCACATCATTAACTTTATGAGGAACAACTCCACCTTGTATGTGAATTGGCGTACAGGGTCCTTGGGATTCATTACATTGTCACTGAGAAGATTTGGGGGCCTCTACTTGTATCATGATAGAGCGACATTTTACTGTCCTTCCCTAACAGCTTTTCTCTGTCATAGCTTCAATGTCCCTGCATCTTCAGGTTTTGTAGAGGAAACTGTTCCAACATCAAAGCATGTAAGTAGCTCACAAAGCACAGAATTTTAAAGTGTAAAAAAAAAAAACAAATGCATGCAAGGCTGAGTGCTGCCAGAGGAAGTTTCTAGGACAATAGGAATATCGAGCTATCACTTTTCCTTGTCCAAACATCTTGCTATTTCAGAGATTTAGCACATTCCTGCCACCTTCCTCTCTGGGCCCAGGAAGAAATAATTCCTCTTTTTCACTCTGGAGTAAGCACACAGAAAGGCATCTTCCTATGGCACATCATAACTAAAACATGCTCACTTTAAAATTGATAATGCCATCATTATCCACCCACACCAAATGACTTCTGCAGGGGGGAAGGTCCAATTGCTACCACTGGTCAGCCATGTGTTCATAACATTCTATCCCTGCTGGGCCTGGTGACTCACGCCTATCATCCTAGCACTTTGGGAGCTCGAGGTGGGTGTATTGCTTGAGCTCAGGAGTTCAAGACCAGCCTGAGCAAGACTGATAGCCCGCCTCTACTAAAAATAGAAAAACTAGCCAGGCATTGTGTGGCAACTGTAGTCCCAGCTACTTGGGAGGCTGAGGTAAAAGGATTACTTGAGGCCAAGAGTTTGAGGTTGCTATGAGCTACGATGCCACAGCACTCTACCCAAGGTGACAGAGTGAGACTCTATGTCTCAAAATAAAAATAAATAAATGAAAAATAAAATAGAATAAAATAAAATTCTATCCCTACAACTCACAAAATCATGACTACCCAGTCTAGAAACAAAGACATTCATAACATGGCAAAAATTAACACTTGGCTTTCAATAAATTTAAAGCAGTTTTCTAGGCTACTCTCTCTAAAAGGTCCCTTCTGCTCATGCTCAATCTGTCAGGTCAAAATTCAGATAGAGCTGCTTCCTAGATGCAAGACCAAGCACAGGGTATAGGAATCATCTGGGGGTCTTATTACTGTTATTTTTAAATACAGATTCCCTGTGGAGCTTTGATTGATAACTCTGAAGAAGGGTGGGAAGATGTGCATGTATAAACCAGTTTCAGGAACTACTACTGGTTTTGATAACACATGGACTCTTTAAAACCAAAAAGCTTCAGGCCTTTAAAATGATAATAAATAGGCCTCTCTCCCTCTCTTTTTTTTTTGGCTTTTGGCCAGGGCTGGGTTTGAACCCACCACCTCTGGTACATGGGGCTGGTGCCCTATTCTTTGAGCCACAGGTGCCACCCTAAATAGGCCTCTCTTTAGAACACTAGGATGCTATCCCATTGTGAGGCTAAAAATCTGGAAATGTACATAAAAACTTCCTTTAAAAGGCACACCACTGCACATGAACTCCAGTTTGGCTAAAATGAACAAATAGTTTTTCCTTAACAATTTTATACAATAAATCTAAGTATACTAGAAACAAATTAAACGGTCGATTATGGGGAGAATACGATCATTCTTGTTTAAAAAATTTTGTTATTTGTATGTGTCTTATTTTTTTGGTCAAAAAAACAAAAGCAAGCAGATTTATAAATATTCTGTCAATAACTAAAAGTATAAAGCTACTATGAAACACATTACTTCCTATGTCTATAATGCCAAAGTCCTTTCAAATAAACTGTGTGCCCTCCGCAGCTGTATTTTTTTGGGGGAAATGTCCCCTACAGTTGGAGAGATCTGCTCCTTTCAGAAAGCAGAACAGTAAACTCAGAAATCACAGTACTGTTTTTTTTTAATCTTAATGTTTATTCAATTTTTGTTTTAAAGACAAGAGAAACTGATGTTTATCAGGAAGTTACCCCTTGGAGCACTGTTTTGCAGAACAGGAGGAATTAAAAAAATTTTAATTTATTCCTCAGTTTAACTTTTTGCCTTGGTCTCTTTTTTTTTTTTTTTTTTTTTTTTTGAGACAGAGCCTCAAGCTGTCACCCTGGATAGAGTGCTGTGGCATCACAGCTCACAGCAATCTCCAATTCCTGGGGTCAAGCGAGTCTCTTGCATCCGCCTCCCAAGTAGCTGGGACAGCAGGCGCCTGCCACAATGCCCGGCCATTTTTTGGTTGCAGCCGTCATTGTTGTTTGGCGGGCCAGGCTGGATTCGAACCCGCCAGCTCAGGTGTTCGTGGCTGGTGCCTTAGCCTGTTGAGCCGCAGGTGCCGAGCCTTGCCTTGGTCTCTTAAACTTGATTAATTCAATCTGAATTGCTCTCTTAAACAATTACACATAAGGAACTCAAATATCTGCCTTCAAATGAGATAAAAAACATGAAAAAGAACTCATAAAATGTAGGCCAAGTGTGGTGGCTCATGTCTGTAATCCCAGTGACTTGGGAAACTGAATTAGGGGGATCACTTGAGGCCAGGAGTTCAATACCAGCCTGGGTAACACAGCAGAACCCCCAAATAAGAAAAACTTAGCCAGGCATGGTGGCACGGGCCTCGAGTCTCAGCTACTTAGGAGGCTGAGGCAGGAGGATTGCTTGAGCCCCAGAGTTTGAGGCTGCATTGAGGTATGATCACAAAACTGCACTGCAACCTGCGCAACAAAATAAGACTCAGTCTCTAAAAAAGTTTTTAAATTGGAGAGTGCTAGGTGGTGTGACTATTATCATTCTACTATAATTAAGAAAGAGGCACAGGGAACGCTGAGCTTACCAGACGGCCGAGGTTGTAGTAACAATCTGGATATTTCCTTCTGTGTTTAATTGCCGTCCGGTAACTTTGCTCTGCTGCTTCGAACCGTTTCAGGCTGTTTTGCACGATGCCCAGATTCATCCATGCAGCAGCAAAATCTGGCCTAGAAGAGCATTTTGTAAAGAGTAAACAAGAAGAAGAAAGGCTTGAGGCTGGAATGCAGGAGCTCGCTTCATCATCTTCAGCATAATTCTAAAAACAAGGCTTACTGTATTTGCACCGCCATAGACAGCAGCTCCTCCGCTTCCTGTAACTCATTTCTTTCTTTTAAGATATTTCCAAGATTGTTCATGGCATGAACATACTTGGGATTTAATCTGGAAGTTGAGAGAGAAACAAAGTCGACCGTTAATGCAGAGACGTTTTCACTAAACTCTCAGGAACTGGCCACCATATCTTGAAGGGGGGGTCTTTAAGAGGATATGCTTTTCATGCTAGACAGCAAGAACAACCCACGCACACAGGTGTTAATCTTTTGCGAAACACGCCTGCCGTACCTTACAGCTTCCCGGTAGTATCTGATTGCCGCCGTTTGGTTGCCTTTATCAGCCAGGTTTTTGCCGACGTTGTAATGAACCTGAAAACAGAGATGATAATTTGGCTATCAGCAGTCAGACTTCTTGGTTCAGAGCCTGGAACTCTATCTTGGCTTATCGCTGAAGACGAAAGGTAAAGATGTTTAAAAAAAAAACATCCACCAGAATTTTGGCAAAAATCCTACAATGGGAAAAGGGCTGCTTGAGCTTCAGTCCCCAACACTGATAAGAAAAGATCAGAGGAAAGGAAGGTATAAGCAGGTAGCATCACTAAAGCAAGACAGACGGGAAATAACTGAAGAACTCACTAGACAAAACGGGAAAACGGCGAAGGTGGGCTGTTTCCATTGTTTATTATTATTATTGTTATTATTAGTTTTTGAGACAAGGTCTCTCTGTGTCATTTAGGCTGGCCTCCAATTCCAGGGCTCCAGTGATCCTCTTGCCCCCGCACCCCAAGTAGCTGGGACTACAGGTATGTGTCACCATGCTCAGCTTTTTATTAATTCCTCGAATCCCCCTCACCTCACTCCCCCTTGGAGATGAGATCACAAAGTCCAATCACATGTGGAGATGAAAGGAAGAAACCATGATTCTATCCACCCTTTTACACAAATGCAGCCCTGCCTGTACCCCTGTCCTCTGCCGCAGCATGAGCATTTTACTTTACACCTGTTTCAGGCAGAACGTCTTCCCCAAACTCACATTGCTCACCCCCAATGTGATGGCGTCAGGCGGTGGAGACCTTAGGAATAGATAGAGCCCTTCTAAAAGAGACGAGCGAGAGCTTCCCCTCTGCCCCCTCGTGAGGACGCAGTGAGAAGCCGGTCCGGGAACCAGTAAGCAGCCTCACCAGACGCCCGAGCTGCCCGCACCTTCGTCTTAGACGTTTCAGCCTCCAGACTGTGAGAAAGCAACGTTCGCTGTTTAAGCCACTCAGTCCCTGGCACTCTGCGCTGGTAGCCTGGACTAAGGCTCCACTTGATAAAGTCCATCTTCCCTCTTTCCCTCAGGTACCAACGATGCTGACCATGTCTGTCGGGATGCCAGCACTGAGAGACCACAGTGGGCAAAGCCAACAGGCCTCTGCATCCCGGGGTCCCTGCCAAGCAGTCAAACGACCACGTGAGTACACCTGTCAGGCCTCAGATGTGCTACAGGGCAGAAGGGTTTTGGCAGAGTGAGGATGACAGGCTGCACGAGGCAACATGGGCAGGGCTCCAGGGGTGGGGGGCGCCTGGTTTGAGCAAGAGCGCCATTTGTCATTGGAGCGCAGAGGACAAGGGGCAGCAGGCAGGGAGCCCTGAGCAAGGGCAGGCTTGATTCCCTCACTGGCTCAGAGTGGCTGAAGCTCGGCATGCTAACTTTATGAGCGTCCTGGGGCTGCTGCAAAAAGTTACCACATACTGGGGGTCTTAACAACGCGCTCTTGCCCCCTCAGTCCTGGAGGCCAAGAAGGAGGTGTCGGCAGGGCTGGTTCCTGCTGGAGGCTCCCAGAGGAGACGGTCATTCCTGTCTCCTCACTCTGGCATTGCTGGGGATCCCTGGCGTGCAGCTGCACTGCCCGATCGCGGCCTCCGTCTCCTGTGGTTTTCTGCCCCTTTGCCTGTCTCTGTGTCTCTTTTCCTCTCTTGTATGGACACCAGTCATACTGGGTTAATGGCCTCCTCCTATGTGATCCCAAATCAACTTACATTTTAATTACACCTGCCACAAGCCCATTCCCAAATCTACCCCGGCCCCAGCGTTAGGGATTGAGCACATCTTTTGGGAAGCACAATTCAGCCCACAGCCTGTACGATGGGATGGGAGGGTGGCAGAGCCTCATGCTCAGATTTCTGTCCCTCGGGGTGAGGAGAGGCTGTGGCTGCAGTCCTGGGGACAGAGGACCGCAGAATGAACTGGGGTGATGGTGACGTACTGGAGGGGTTTGAGGAACGTCAAGGAAGCAGAAAGCAGAGGAACTGGCGACATACTAAGTGGGGAGAAGGAGGTAAAGTGAGTGTGAGCGACAGAGAGGATGAGAAGGGACAGGTGAGCGGGGACAGGAACCAGGCCACTCTGGAAGTCCGTCACCACCATCCATCTACAAAACTTTTCTTTCTTTCTTTCTTTCTTTTTTATTTTTGGTTGCAACCGTCATTGTTGTTTGGCGGGCCCGGGCTGGATTTGAACCTGCCAGCTCAGGTATACATGGCTGGCGCCTTAGCCCGTTGAGCCATAGGCGCCGAGCCTACAAGACTTCTCATTTGGCAAAACTGCAACTTCAAATGCATTAAATACTAACTCTCACTCTCCTTTGCCCTGGGCAACTAGCCTGCTACATGGACTCTTAGGACTTTCCTAAGAGGAACTGCACGGCACCTGTTCTTCTGTGTCCTGTGGGCCAGAATTTCCCTTCTTTTCACGGCTGAGTAATAGTCCCTTGTATGGGTCCACCCCATTCTGTTTATCTGTCATCTCTGGTCAGACACTCGGTGCTTCTACTGGGGCAACAGTGAATAATGCCGCTGTGAATGTGGGTGCTCAAAGTCTCGTAACCACTGTTTTCAACTCCTTTGGGTATATGCCCAGAAATGGAATTGTTGGACCATACGATAATCTTGTTTTTAATCTTCTGAGGAACTAATGAGGTTAATTTTATGTTAGAAGAATTTCATCTCCATGAAAAGGAGGGAGAGAGAGAAAGAGGAGAGAGGGCACGCCACTGACCGCAGAGGTGGGAGAGGGGCGGGGAGCAGGACGCCCAGTTGTAGGCCCGCCAGGACTTCCCCGGCCACTTGGCAGCAAGGGCGCAGCAGGCCGACACACAGCACTGTCTCAGCCATACTCGCCTTAGAAGGCGTGACACAGACAGAGTGGGGACTTGGACTGAGCCCAGGGCAGCAGACTGCACAGGCTCGGGAGGACTGTCGTCCAGAGTAGTGAAGAAGCCCCAAGCTCCCATGGGGGCCACATCCTGTGAACCCCAGAGGAGAGGACGGTACAGAAACGTGTTGGATTAGGGTCGGGAGTGTGACTACTGCCAATGATAATGATTCTAGCAGCGGAGACAAGCCTGGGCCTCCCGGAAGCGGCTGTTCTGTGCACGGGGGAGCTCTTCTCACCGCGGCCCTGTGAAGTGCTGCTAGGACCCTCCCTTAGGGGTTGATGAACGGCTTCCACGTCCCTTGGCTCTTTTCTAAGGCTGGTCTGAACCCAGGCTCCAACGCCTGTGTTTCTGCTCATTAGACCCCACCCTTCACTTACAGCACTGGGTGAAGATGGCGGTCACCGCCCGAGGGGATTTCTAGATGCACTTATTCCTGCCACTGGCTTCTTTCTTAAATGAACGCTTCTCGTTATGTGTTACTGTCCCCCAGAGTTCATACGTCAACCCCCCAGGATACCACAGTATGAATGTATTCAGAGCAGGGTCTTTACAGAGATAAAATGAGGTCATATGGGTGAGCCCCCATCTAGCCGACGGGAGTCCTTATAAGCAGAGAAGGTTTGGACACACAGAGAACCGGGGGGTGGGGGGTGCTGCACACAGAAGAAACACCAGGTGAGGATGTGGGGAGAAGGCAGCTGTCCACAAGCCAAGGAGAGGAGAGGAAACCAACCCTGCTATTCCCTTGACCTTGGACTTCCAGCTTTCAGAACTGTGAGAAAATGAATTTCTGTGGCTTAAAGCCACCTAGTTTGAAGTACTTTTTATGGCAGCCCAAGTAGACTAATAAATCTTGAAATACAATAGCAGATTCAAGTAACATTATGTCTGAACACAGCTTCAAAACCACCTCTGAAAATTGAACTACTTCCTGCTTTATTAATCTTAACCCACAGTTATAGCATTTTCTCAAAAATATTTGTATTTCTGGAGGAGTATAGAGCCGTGAGACATTCTTTAAGCACACATGTAACAGATTTTTTTCAAGCTGCCAATTCAATAGTATATACATTTATGTTTCCCTACTCTGACAAAAAGAAACACAAGCAGAGAAATCACAGGTAATGTAAATGTGTACTATCGTGCACAACTCAGAGTAATTTAAACTTCCTCAACAAAATTATTGCCCATTCATAGGTATTTTCATCCTTAAATTACAGCTGGGAGAAGGTTCAGTTAATGCTATACCATCAGAGCAGGCGTGGAAAAAAATGTGCGGCTCTAAAATGGTTAGAATCCACACCTCGCCCAACCTAGCCTGGAGTGTGACTTCACTGTCCCATGCACAAAAGAACCAGAGCCTGCAGAATCCAGCCTGCCAGCAACATCCTTGTGGTCCCCAGAATACAAATACAACTTCCACTCAGACTTCAACATGACTCCTGTCTCTTCCGCCCCGAGCTCCTGCTGTTTTCCTTTGTTCCGGGCAAATTCTGCTTTCTCAATAAAAAGCCCAGACAAAGAGTTCAACTGCCCTCTGCAGTATGACAGTGTTCTGTTAGAGCTCAGGATGCCAGAGACCAGGAGATCAAGGGAGAAGGACCGGGACTCTGGAAATCCAGACTGCAGCTACTTAAACGGAACTAGTTAAACACCTGGCGCAGCCCTGGATGGTAGTCCATAATTAAGGATTGGTAAACAGTTTTACCCAGAGGTCAGCCTTATCCTGCAGGGTACATAGAGAATTTTTTAAACAGAAAATAGCTGCCAAGATTGTAGAGCAGAACAAAACCTCACAAACAGGTGACTTAAAATAGTGTTTGGAGAATGAGTGATTTTTGTTTCCTTGTTATATATGAAAGATTGAAATAGCTTGTTTGTTCTTCAACTTGCCCTCTGGTATTTGTAAATCATATGCTGAGGCAATGAACTGGCACAGGAGAAGCCAAACATGAACACTTCCATGCAACCACATAACATATACATGTAAATGTAATCAGAGGTCAGTAACAAAAGGTGCCGGCTAACCCAGCTATTAGAAACATCCTGCCAACATTTGATGCTAAATTTGAAATTGTTTCAAACATATAAAAATCTTGGGTCATCCCTGGTTCCTTCCTTAAGAAAATACCTCATTGTGGTATATGATCCTTTTTATTACTAAAAGAATTTAGTGTTGTATCACAGAGTTGCTATTAAGGGCAATATGCTTTTTTAAGATTTAACACCTAAAAATGACTGTTTACATACCTGGTATCTCATGCACAGTAAGCTCAATGAATCCAATTTCCATTTGGCTCAATTCAATAACTAATACTGGGTGCCTACCATATGCAAGGCACTGTGGGTAACTTAAATGCAGACCAGGCAGCAACACAACCTACCTAGGTGCTGTAATCTTTCAAAAAAAGATGAATCTGGCTCAGCGCCTATAGCTTAAGCAGCCACATACACTGGAGCTGGCAGGTTCGAACACAGCCTGGGCCTGCCAAACAACAATGACAACTCCAACCAAAAACTAGCCAGGTGATGTGGCGGGCGCCTGTAGTTCCTGCTCCTTGGGAGGCTGAGGCAAGAGAATTGCTTGAGCCCTAGAGTTTGAGGTTGCTATGAGCTGAGATGCTACAGCACTCCACAGAGGGCAACATAGCAAGACTCTGTCTCAGAAAAAAAAAAGATGAATCCTAGTCTATAAAGCTGGTCCAGTTGCCAGGTACTTCCTTAATATTCAATGACTAGCAAGAGAAACCAGTACACAAGATGTATTCTAAGAAGTTGAAGGAAACCAGAATCTTCTAAATGAGATGTCTTCCCTGAAACCAACCTAACTTTTTTCAAAAAGAATAAAGGCAATTTTATAATGCCTCAATTTGTAACAGGAAATTAAAAAAAGAAACACTCTATGTTGCTTATAATTAAAAAAAGTTCTTGGAAAAGGATATCACCACTATGTTTTAAAGATGAGGTCATGGATGTATATCTTAAATTAAAAAGAGAGGACCACACACACACACAGACACACACACAGACACACAGAGATACACATTCTTCTTAGCAAAGTATCTCAAGAATGGAAGAAAAAGTACCCAAAGTACTCAGCCCTACTATGAAGCTAATTTAAAGGTCTCATATGAAGGCTATAACCCAACATAGCACAAGAATATGGGAAGCGGGGGGGTGGGGGGGGGAGGGGATGGGTGGAGGGAGGGTAATTGGTGGGGCTACGCCTATGGTGCATCTTAGAAGGGTACAGGTGAAACTTACTAAATGCAGAATACAAATGTCTTCATACAATAACTAAGAATGTTCCATGAAGGCTATGTTAAACAGTTTGATGAAAACATTTCAGATTGTATATGAAACCAGCACATTGTACCCCTTGATTGCACTAATGTACACAGCTATGATTTAATTAAGAAAAAGAAAAAGAAATTGCAGATGAGTGAAGGTGGTGCAGGAGCAAAACTCCTTGAAAAAGAGGGACTAAATGAGGTTCATAGCTTGGGAGGTGGTTTTGTCGGGGATATTTTGGGTAGTAGGCATATAAAGGTAATGGGAAGACTATTAATTTTGGTATGTGTTGATTACCGAGTGGCTTTTCAATTAATTCTATATTTTTAATGAACAATAAAGCAGAGATACCAGTTGGCCATTGAGGATGTAAGAAAAAGAAGAAAGCATCAAATAGTGTTACGGAAGGATAATGTGAGAATACAGTAATTGTCTTCCTTATCTATGGGAGATACATTCCAAGACCCCTAGTGAATGTCTGAAACTATAGATGGTGCTGAACCCTATATACACCAGGCACAAATTTTTTTTCCTTTACAATTTTACCATAGTTTGTAGCGACCTCACCATATATTTTTTTCTTTTCCTATTGTTGAGAACATTCACCTTTTTACTTAAATGAAGCGCTTTACAGCTTCTCTTTGGCATACCCAAATTGCCAACATCACTATTCTTGCACTTTGGGGCCATTATGAAGTAAAATAAGAGTTATTTGAAAACAAAATTACTGCCATACTAAGGCAGTTGTTCTGATGACCAAGATGGCTACTGAGTGACTAGCAGGTGGTGAGCCTGTGCAGAGGGATATACTGCACAAAGAGATGATTCATGTTTTGGGTGGGATGGAGTAGATGAAGGGGTATTTCATCATGCTATTCAGAATGGTACACAATTTCAAACCTATAAATCGTTTATTTCTGGAATTATCCATTTTATATTTTGGGGCCATGGTTGACTTTAAGTAACTGAAACCTTGGGAAGTGAAACCATGGATAAGGGGGGACTACTGTACTGAAAGTACAGAAGAGTGTCAGGTAATGTGGAGTTTTGTTTTGGAAGTTGTGGCAAAAAACTTGAGTGAAATCAGGTAACTGATGTGTATATGTGTTTAACTGTCTTGAACTTTCACATGCAGTTGTGGAGTGGGAGGTGGTTGGGTTTGTCAGGCAGATATGGAAGATAGCATGGGTTGGAGAGTCAGGGATATCTGGGAAAGGTTCTTGGTGTGTGACATGAGTAAGGAGGTAGGTGAGGACATGACAGGGAAGGGTCAGTGCATTAAGGGCTTTGAGATTAAAGAAAGTTTTGAATATTCCAGTATAAAATACTGGGGGCAAATGTTAGGCACATAAAATAAATGCTGTAAATGCTCTCAGATTTACTATGACAAGACTTACTTAAAAAGTTCAAAAGTCACATAATTAGTTAAGAGCAAAGTTTGGTAATAGTATTTCTAGCAATGCATTGTAAGATTTAAGCACTTCCTGGAAAGGTTCATGCCATTTTCAAACACCTGGTCAGATAAATGTTAGTATATATAGCTTGAGTTATAATTAAGATCTGCTACAATAGTATAGGCAATAGTTAATGAAAATTGGGCTTAGTGAATAAAGAAACAGTAAGATCAACTATTTTGCATTTATTTAGAGTTTGGCCAGGGAGCTGTTAGTTGTTTTCTGTTTACTTCAGGATGTTCTAGAATTCAGAATTTCATGGACTGATTACATTTGTAAAAACTAATAAAATGTAAGTACCTATTGGTAATGGGATGATATTGCCAACTTTTTGTTTGTTTAGTAGGTGGGAGAAAACTCAACATAAGCAGTCAACATAATTACTTAAAAGAATAGCTTAATACCAAACTGGTAAAGGCCATGGTCTTAAAATAAGGGATAATACTTATAAGACAGAACATTTGGTAGTCTTATACTAATGTATATATACATGGGTCACTATGAAAGTTTTAAGACAGGCTGTGTTATGATCCATTATTTCACTTCCAAGAAACAGTGTCGACAGTGTCCTTTCTGATTCACCCATGCAAGTTTCAACTTGCTTGGCTTATTGGTGTTGCTAAGAGGGCTTTGTTTGTTTCCATCTATGCAGATTTTACATTTCCCGATTATCATAGAACTCAACATTTTCCTTCTGATGTTTCATCTTTAAATTGGGCAATGTTACCAGTTTCTCAGGCCTATAATGAGAATGGAATAAAATCATGTCTAAAAAAGCTCTCAACACAGAAGCCATTGTCAATATTGAATAAATGATGGCTGTTATGTGTATTATTATTACAGGAGTGGTCATAACATTATTCCTGTTTTGGGGGATTACAAAAGTTGCCAATATATTGTGCTTTATAGTAGGACAAAATAGAGCAGCCAGATGAGAGAACCACCATTTAGATATAAATCTATGCTATTTAATTTTTTTTTTTTTTTTTTGAGACAGAGCCTCAAGCTGTCACCCTGGATAGAGTGCCGTGGCATCACAGTTCACAGCAACCTCCAATTCCTGGGCTCAAGCAAGTCTTCTGCCTCCGCCTCCCAGTTAGCTGGGACTACAGGCGCCTGCCACAACGCCCGGCCATTTTTTGGTTGCAGCCGTCATTGTTGTTTGGCGGGCCCGGGCTGGATTCGAACCCGCCAGCTCAGGTGTACGTGGCTGGAGCCTTAGCCCATTGAGCCACAGGCGCCGAGCCAATGCTATTTAATTTTTAATCATCTACTAATGGATAATACTGAGTCATACTATTTTACTACACTCTAATTGCTAGAATTTTCTAGTTTAGATCTCCATCTGTATACCAAAAGACACTTGTGCTTGAAACACTTATCGGTCAGGCAGTTTACCGAGGCGAAACTATTGCTGAGGCTTGTTCGTTTGTTTATTTTTGAGAGAGATCTCCCTCTATTGACCTGGGTAGACTGTAGGGGTGTGGTCATTGTTCATTGCAATCTCACACTCCTGGCTCAAGCATTCCTCCAGCCTCAGCCTCTCAGGTAGCTGGGACTAGGTAGCACATGCCCCAAAGCCCAGTTAATTTTTTCTGTTTTTTCCTTATAGAGACTGTGTCAGAGTCTCGTTGCTCAGGCTGATCTCGATTTCCTGACCTCACTCAAGCAATCCTCTTGCATTGGTATCCCAGAGTGCTGGGATTACAAGCGTGAGCCCAGCCCTTATTTGTTTTTAGAAAAAAAAAGGTGATGTGAAGTAGATGTAAATACACTGTACTTGTCAGATTCAGTAAATGTGATTTGAACGGGCATATAGCTCCTCAATGATGGCAATATTTCTCAAGTAAATAAATCATAAAATTGAAAATAAAAATGTCAACATATAGTGGATATTCAGGTGAATAAATTCGGGCATAATCTACTAATTTGCCTAGAAAGTATCTACTAGTAGGTAGAAACTAATTATTTAATAGTCTTTTCTTGTGTTTAAATATTTTTGATGACATGTAGTACATTCAAGTAGGTGAAAAAATTTAAAAGTTCAAAAGGATATACCGGTAAAAATTTTCTTCCCATGTCTCTCATTTCTTGAGATTGTTTCCAGAGATAATTTATGCATATATAAGCAAACCTAGGTTCCCACTTTACACAAATAGCAGCATAGGATACTTTTTCTTCCCTTGATTTTTTTAAGAGTGCATCTTAGAGATTATTCCATATCACTATAAAAAGATCTTATTTTTAAAAAATTGCTCAGTACTCTACTGTGTGGATATATTTAACCATGTTTCTTCTGATGGCTATTTAAGTTGTTTCTGACCTTTTATAACTACAGATATTTTGTTGCACTAAATAATAAGTCTAACTTGTACACATGTCATTTAATATTCACACATGTGGGAGTTTATTTGTAGGCTGAATTCTCGGAAGTAGAGTTTTTAGCTCATAGAGTAAATACTCAACAACCTCAATTAGAACATAATAAGTATTTTTGTTTTACCAAAGAGGAAAGGGAAAACATATTTAGGATAGTTATCAGTTACATGCTTTTTAACATGAAAGGCTTCTTCAGACATCTTCAGATACCCTAGTGGGTATCTGAGTGCTAGAATTGCTACTCTGGACTTTCACCTTATGTTTAAAACAACTCTGATTGGGACCGTTTTTTTCTGACATTAGAAATAATGAGAAGTATTTATTCCTTTGTTGGTGTATGACAAGGACAGCAGTTACCACAAATATAAGTCAGTATTGAGCTTTGTGCAGTGGGAGTATCATAACCAGTGAGATTTATCTGACGTGCGATTATTGCTAATAGGTGTCGGTGTGAAGTATATCCTAAGCACTGTGGTAAATGCTTTCTTTTGTGTAATTCTTACTAAAAAACCTTTGATGTATAGCCAATATCAGCATTTTATAGATGAGTAAACTGAGGCTCAACAAGGTAACTTCCCAAATGTCACATAGCTAAGTGGCATAGCTATTTCATTCTAAGTCCATCTAGTTTTAAATTACTACATGAGCCCCCACTTTCTATCCATTTGTATTTGCCTGGCGTATTTTGGTAATTCTCTTACTTTTAACCTTTTTCTCTTCATTTGTTTTAGATGTGTATCTTATTAGGCAGGATATAGTTGAATTTTGGTACACCCTTCTCACCACAGAAAAGTCTTTTTCTAATAATATTAGTGTAAGACACTTATGCTCAATATACGATAGATATGCTTAATTTTGTTAAATTATTTTATTTGAACCTTCTTAGTGCTTTTTGATGTTTATACTTTCTTAGGCACTTAAGACTAAATGAAGTAAATATTTATGTCCTTAACGAGGGTGTGGGAAGGAGGAAGATATTATAAACAATAAATAAGGAAGTAGGGCATGGGAGGAATGTGGTATCAATTAGGTCAGAGTAAACCTCACTGTGAAGAGATTTAAGGAACAGTGGGGTGGCAAATTATGTTTGGCCTGACACTTATTGGCCATTATAAGGGTTTTGATTTTACTTCAAGTAAAATGGGGATCTGTTGCAGGATTTTTAATGAAGAGTGTCAAGATATGATACATGTTTTAAAAGAAATATTCTCTCTGCTGCCTTAACAGTAAATTAGAATCAGAAAAATGGTAAGGAGCAAGGTTAGAAATATGGCACCCTCTTAGGAGGCTAATGAAATAATTCATCTAGCTAACTGTAGGGTAGTAGCAGTAGGGATGGTGAGAGTGGCTGGATTCTGGATATATTTTTAAGGTAAAACCAATAGGATTTCCTGAAAGATTGACTGAAGGGTGAGAGAAAGGGAGGAAGGGTAGGAGGGGTCCGAGGTGAAGATGACCTCAGAGTTTTTGGTGTGAGCACCTGGAAGGATAGCTGGGCGAGGAATGAGGTAGAGAAGGCTGTGGTGGAACAGGTTTTGCAGGGCTTGGGGGTGGAGATAAAGTTAGGATTTGTTGAGGTTGAGATAGCAACAGATATCCAAGTGAAGTTGTCTAGGTGGCCTTCAAGAGAGTGGCTAAAGATAGAACTTTTGGAGTTGTCCAAATATACATGTTGTTTAACACCACGAGGCTAAATAGATCTCCAAGGGAATTAGTGTAGCGTGGACAGACCAGAGTGCCAACCTTTAAATTCTTTAAATATCAAGAAAGTAAGTTGGGAAGAAGAGAAGCATCAGGTAGGAGGAAACCTTGAAAGCCAAATAGAGTGTTTAAAGGAGACAAAAAAGGATCAGTTGTTTTTTTGACTGAGGATACTTTTCCTATGTTCTAATCTATTTTGTGTCTCCTTTCCTCCTTTAATTTCTCTTGTTTAAGAGGTAGTCTAGAATAGTGGTTAAGAACGTGAATTCTGGAACCATGCTCCCTGTATTTCAGTGTTAGCCCTGCTGTTTAATAGCTGATATTGGGAGCTTCTTTAGGCTGGCTTCTGTGCCTTTTTTACATAACTTTATTAATAGTTGGCCAATTTTCTTTCTTCTTGCATAAGATGCCTGGCTTTTCTTGTAAATCTCCTGCCCCCAAGACTTAGAATCAGCCCTTTCTCTAAAGAGCATGCCATTGTTACTGGCTTAGCTGCGTTTCTATTCCTTTTTCATGGCCAAAGTTAGGAAATGGGCATTTTGTTAAAATAAAAAAGCACGAGTTTGTGCTGATAGTTCTATTTCAAATTTCATATTACAGGATTTTTGCCTTTTTATATTGAACGTTTTTATCACATTAAGATATAATTATTTTCTTATATATGTACATAAAAAATATAGTGTCATTAATAAGAACACTGAATGATATTTAGGAATTCTTTGCCTAAAAATATGTTCCCCTAAGGAAATATAAGCAAAATATGATTCTAAAGCCACTTAAAATAATTTTTTTTGCTTCTGGTAATATCACCAATTCAATATATAATTTGTTTCATTTTGTTTTAAATATTTCAAGATTATTTATTATAGCATTTTTAATGCTTCAAACAGTTACATGATTTCTAAATTAAAACTATATAACATGGTGTATTCTGAGAAGTCTTACCTTCCTCCCTCTCAGTCCTGTTACTGCCTTCTCCCATAGGTTACCATTTTCATTAGTTTTTAGTTTTTATCCCTCTGGTTTTTCTTTTCACAAATACATATAAACAAATGTGTATATATATGTTGTAGAGAAGGTTTATCCAAAGTGAGGTATTTTTTTCTCCTTTGTTTCCTGGAATAATTCTTTTTCCATAGTGATTTTTTTGCATCTAGTCCTTCCTCCTCCTAACACCCAGCATTTATGCATAGGTACTATAGATGGAATCTTTTCCATATAGTTCATCTTTTGAATGGGGAATTTTTCTAGATTTGCTGTTTGTTCAAGAATAATGTGGGTGGATTCTCCTTGATTTACCTCCCCATTAAGTGGAAATAGAACTTGAGCTGACAGCTGGTGTGCATCGTGTTAATAGATTCATAGTCTCTTTTCAGTTCTTCAGGAGTTTGAGGGAAGTGATGAGGTAAGAGGATCCACTGTGGTGGTGGTTGGGGAAGAAGGCCTCAGGTAACCTCATTAAGGTATATTTTCTTAGAACATTTTCACTAAATGTTAATGGTCTTGGAGTCAGTCACATCTAGTTCATAAGGAAACATTTCTTGAATTTTGGCTTTTTTCCCCTGGAATGAGCAGATATGTTATTCTTTTTACTAGGTAGAAAGTTGAGTTGGAGGAAGGTAATAAGATGATCTTACCACATGGTTTTTCCTTCAGGCGCCAAATAGCCTGCTTGTCATTTCTCCAATCGTGTGTCTACATGTGGGTCATTATCCCTCCTAGCTAGGTGTTTGAGGAAAGGCCTCTGAAACTGTTCACATACCACTTCGTATTTAATTTGAAGTTTGAATGTGCTCTCATTTTACCATTTGCCTCCTAAGTTGTACTTAAAATTTTGTTTTTTAAAAACATGTCTCCAACTATGTTTATAGCAATGAGCATCTGAGTTTGAATTCCAATAATGTGCATCTAGTTATTAAATTGAATTTGGGTAAATTATTCAACCTAATACAATGTATGGTTCACAGTGAACATTTAATAAATGCTGATTCCCTCTTTTCTTTGCCTAGTCTCTCAGACAAAAGCTTTAAAAATCACTTGTTTCAATATATTGAATAAACATATGTGCAATTAGGAAAATGGTCCAAATACTTGAAAAGATACATAGAAAAAGTATTCTCCCTACTTCTGTTTCCCAGTCCCCTAGCTTTCCTCCTTAGAGATAATGACTACACTTATATCTCTTGTATAACTTTTCTGGAGATAATTCTGTGCTTAATTGAAGTATGTGCACCGAAGCACACATGCATATTTACAAAAAATAAACCAAAAAGACACAGCCAGTTCCCTGTTGATATATACATGTATTTATGCTTGTTACTTTTGCTATTATGAACTACAGTAAATATCTTTGTATGCGTTTATCGTTACACTTATTTGTGACTGCGTGAAGAACAAAGTATTGAAAGTAAAATTTCTATTAGTAGTTCAAAGATCATAGGATTTCCTTTGATCGATATCTCCTAACTCCTCTCTATAGAATTGCTATCAATTTTCACTCAGACCACTGATATGAACGCCTAGTTCTACTGTACTTGCACCAACTAATGCTGTCGAACTCTAATCTTTGCTAATCTGATAGGTGAAAACTAATATTTCATTATAGCGTTAATTTTCATTTCACTTATGATTGACTGTTGATTTTTTTTTGTATGTACATATATAAAAGTCATATATGTCTTTTCTGTGAACTATCTGTACATAGCCTTTGCTCATTCTTATTTTCATAATCATTGTTTTTTTAATTGACTTGTTGAATATTTAGTATTTAAAAAGTACCCATTTGTCTGCCACATATTACAATTTTTTCTCAATTTATTATTTTTTACCATAAGGAGAGTTTTTAAAAAAATCATCCTGTGTTTATTGTCACATATCACTTCTGACACTTCTTGCCAGGGCCCAGGACTGGCCAGGTTTCGAGCCCAGCTTAACTAGGTTCCGGACGCGGAGCTGGAGAGAGAGAGAGAGAAAAGCAGTCTTATTAGAAAGATAGATATTTCTTAGTCTTTAGTAGAGTTTAGTAATCTTCAGCAGAGAGATACCATGCTGATGTTCTGCAGGCAGGAGGAGACAGAGTCAGAATAAGTGGGTCCTTGATAGAATGTGCATGCTCCCGACTGCCTTCACCTCCAGCCTAGTATAAGGCTGATCTCGTGCTTCTCAACACCACAGGTGTAGAGACTGCCAGTTCACCACTGCTCTCATCTCGTGAGCTCTCATGCTTGTTAGGAGAGTTAAATCCCTCTCCATGCCCTTTCCACCTATGTGTTCTATAATTGAGCAATACAGGTATTTCTTAAAACTCTCACTCCTCCTAGCCATAGGCTATATAGGCTGTAAGAGTTTATGATGTCAAATTTAGCAAGCTTTTTTAAATGGCCTCTGTTTTATGTCATACTTAGGGATTTCCCATGCTTCAACTAAAGAAACAATTGTTAGCCTGTTGTTTATTTCTTCTACTAATTACTTTTGTGGCTTCTTTGTCATTGTTTGTTTTTACATTTATATCTTTAATGAATTGTGAATTTATTTTGGTGTGAAGAGTGATTCCTCACTCCTAGATATCCAACTTTATTTTTGTTTTTGTCTAGCTACTCTAAAACTATTTGTTGAATAGCCTATTATTTCCCCATTGATATGAAATGCTAATTATGATACTGACATAGCATACATTTCCCTTTGCATTTGGGTTTATTCTTTAGATAAACTTCTGTAAAAATTTTGTCACCTGGCAGTTATACAGTTTCTTCTTTCTTATTGTTTTGTCATTCATGGACCACAGTTTAATTGTGGTAATTTTCTGGTTATCAGTAAATCAGGTTTCTGAAAAGTTCAGCCTTCTGGAATAAATCCCAAAATAAGTGGAAAAATATTCCTTTGTATCTATTTTATATCAAACTTAATTATTATTTGTATGTCAAGTTAAGAAAAATTAATTAGTATCTGCAAAGATATAGAAAGTTTATCACCTACACACCCTTCTGAAAAAATTTCTCAAAGTAGAAAAAGTGAACCTAAGAAAAGGAATGCAGAGGTGTAAGAAACTATGGTGAATAATCTAATCAGTGAAAATTATGCATAATTAAAAACAATTTCTCATAATATAGCTGTGAAATTTCAAGTAATTCTTTAAGACATTTGTAAAATAGAATAGTCATGTGTTTTAAAAATCTGCAGAAGTCCAGAACAATTCTTAGTGATTTTAAGAAAACATTCTATATTAGCAGCATTCTAACCTGCAGTACTTCCCTTATAACTGTATCCAGTCACTGTATTTTTGACTCAAGGAACTAGTCCTATAGTAGCTTTCTAAGTTAGCCTTGCTATAAGTATTCTTCGATCTCATTGGGCCCCTTAGTGTATTGGCCCCTGCTTCTCCATATTCATCAGCTTTTTTTGGTCTTCCATTCCTCCTCTATCCAGTTTAGATTTTTATTATCCTTCTCATTGCAGTAATTTGCCAATAATCTGTCTTGCTATTTTTTCTTGTTAGTACCTGTTTGACAAGCTACAGACCACAATTAACTCCTGTGTCTACTTTCTCAGTAACCTGTCTTGGAGCATTAGAGTATTGCTGAAGTAAGAAACACAACTGGATAGATTATAGCCACAATAATTTCATGGTCACCAATTTCAGCTAGACTATTGGCACTGCTTAGCAGCCCTTCTAGGCTTCTTTGGTTAACTCCTTTTTCCTTTCTCTACAGAGATTATTTCAGAACTTTTCTGTTGTCTGCGAATGTCTATGACCGTCTTCACTCTTAGCTGGTGACCTTACTTAACTTCAATCACACAAAGAAAATAAGAGCCATCACTCTGAACTCCCTTACTTCCCATTATCAAATATACTATCTTCTTGTTACAGAAGGAGAGATGGTCTTTCTTCCTGCTTAAGATAATCTCTTTATCTGTGCTCTGATTCCTCTCACTTTCCACCTTCCCAAGAACTTTACTTACCTTTACTTCTCCCAGTACCACCTGCAGGTCGGGTGATTCACTAGAAGCCCTCATAGGACTTGGCATATAGTTGCACCTACAGTTAGTGTTTATTATAGTGAAAGAGAAAATCAGGAAAGGGAAGTGATAAGTGGGACAAAGTACAGAAGAAACCAGGAGACTTCCAGGAGTCGTCTTCCAGTAGAGTCTGACTAGACATGTATAATTTTCCTAGCAAAAGGCAGCATGCACGAAATGCCCACAAGGAGACTTAGTATCATTGGATACTGAGTACCCTGGTTTATATTGGAGGTTGGTGGCTAGGCTTTCTTTACCTGACATGTACCAAAAAATAGGCTCCTAAAAGGAAGGTAGGTGGTCAGAAGAATCCACATAGTTTACGCAAACAATTTAGATACAATGAACTAATCATAAGACAAGTTTTATATTAGTGTAGGGAAATGTTTACTACTCAGATTTCCTTGTCAACCAATGGTCATATTGCAAACAGAGTGACCTATTATTTATCCAATCTCTTATTGGTAGACGTTGAAGTCATTTCCAAATTTTAACACTTATGAATAGTATAGTAATGAATATTCCTGTATATGTTACGTAAGTCTGTGAATGAGTTATCGTTACAAGTGAAATTCCTGAGCCTTGGGGGATGTACATTTTCAGTTTTACAGAGTTATTATTTTCACAAAATGCCTATGAATTAATATTCATACTACCAGTATAACAAATATTATATTAGTAAATTTTGCTCTAAAATGTTGAATATTGTAGGCCAGGTGCAGTGGCTCACACCTGTAATCCTAGCACTCTGGGAGGCTAACATGGGTGGATTGCTTGAGCTCAGGAGTTTGAGACCAGCCTAAGCATGAGTGAGACCCCATCTCTAAAAATATCTAGGACTTATGGGGGATGCCTGCAGTCCCAGCTACTCAGGAGGTAAAGCAAGAGGATTGTGAGCCTGAGTTTAAGGTTGGTGTGAGCTATGGCACCACTGCGTTCTACCAAGAGTGACAAAGTGAGACTGAATCTCTAAAAACAAAAAAAGGTTTGATATTTTCACACTTAAATTTTTTACAGTCTGATTAGGGCAAAAAATGTTATCAGTTTAAATTTATGTTCCTTGATTACTTGCTATGCTTAATGTGTTTTAAAATCTTTATTGCTCGTTTGTATTCAACAGGGAAATGTCTACTGCCTAATGTTAATTTTTGTATTGTATGCTTAGGTTCTTTACAGTCCTGATAAATGTCTTAACCATGGTAATGTTTTTTCAAGCCTTTTGAGCCTTACTAAATATAGGGCAAAAGTGGTTTCTGCACGTATTTAATCTAAGTTTGTGAAACTTTTTCTATGTTTTTTTTATTAAGAGCCTATAAGTGTTATTTGACTTTTTTTTTTTTTTTTGAGTCAGAGTCTCACTATGTCACCCTCAGTAGAGCACTGTGGCCTCACAGCTCACGGTAACCTCAAACTCTTGGGCTTAAGAGATTCTCTTGCTTCAGCCTCCCAACTAGCTGAGACTACACGACCTCTGGCTAGTTATTGGACATTTTTGACCGTGTGCAGATATCATTTAATATAAATTAATTTAAACTTTTGGGATGTGGAGTGCTAGAAATAACAATAGAAAGACCAAAAGTGGCATTGAACTTGGCTTAGTTGAAGGAGAAATAGAAGCTCTGGTGTATTTACTAGGAGACGATGTGTAATTCAGTGACTTTTCTTAGCATGTAATTGATTATTAAAGTTGTTCTCCATCTCTTTCTCACACACGCACAACTCTGGAACTTAAATAGTACTTACAAAAGATATTTTACTGATTTACTTGCATTATTTTTGGTTTATATTCATGTTAACTGCACAAAGATAATACAAATAAATCATTCCCCTTTTTGGCAATAAAACACTGTATAAAGTATCTACTATGCTGTCACTGTGTTGAATGAGATATTCTTGTTTTTATTTTTGTGGTTTATATGCTTCTATTCCACATTTTTCAAATTGATAAATTATATTTTTCTTGTATAGAGTTAACTTTGCCTTATGATAATATACCTAATTGATTGTAGTGGTAAACCTTTAATATGATGTTGAGTGATGTGGGCTAACATTTAGTGGCAATTTATTTTAATAGTTTTTTTCCCTTATTGTTGGGCTTAATGTTTTTGTGTTTTAAGTTTCTGGAAAAAGACATATGACTATCTGATTAAGTGTGTTGACATTTCACTGAAAAAACTCTACTATATAAATGGCAAAGATTTTTTTTCTGTTTGTAATAAAGTTACATTTTGCTGAGGATTTTTAGTTTTGTTGATTTTAAGGAGCCAAATAAAATAATTATTGGTCAATTTCTAAAAGAATTTAGTTGGGGTATTTGCAATAAAAGATAACATATTTAGTGGGTCTATTTATATAATAGTCTCTGTGTTGAATGATAAAGAAATCGTTAAGTTCTTGACAACTTAAAAGCTCTCAGTTTCATAGGAGGTATTAAAAAAAATAAGGCAGCTACATTGTAAAGTTAAGCATTATGTAAAATAATGTTTCAAGTGTTGTTAGGAACACAGGACAGAAGAATCATAGGTCTTGCGTGCTTCATAAGCATTCTTTCCCAGCTATTTTAAACATTTTATGTCAATCACAAAGCTCTGTTTTCGCTGATACCGCTCACCACTGTACTATTTTAAATTGAAAATTCATGACCGGGAGCAGTGGCTAATGTTTGTAATCCTAGGAAGGGAAGTTGAGGCAGGCGAGAGCGCTGAGGCAAGAGTAAGACCCCTTTTCTACTAAAAATAGAAAAATTAACCAGACATCATGGAGGGTACATGTATTCCCAGGTACTTGGGAGGTTGAGGCAGGAGGATCTCTTGAGTCCAGGAGTTTAAGGTTGCTGTGAGCTAGGATGATGCCACAGCACTCTAGTCTGGGGCAATAGAGTAAGATTCTGTCTAAAATAATAGTAATAATAGTAAAAAATAAAATAAAATGAAAATATACCTGGAAACACTGAAATGAGAGAAAAAGGAAGGTTTTGTTGTGCGATGTCATAATAAAATAACAGAAGCATACGAGATGAGACAAATAATTTCCAGCAACTAAACTCAGGCAGAGTCATTGCGTGGATCATTAATGATGTCTTCAGCTGTGCTTTTGGATGAAGTGCAGCTATTTAAGTTATCCTTTGTTAAAAAGCCAAAGTTATCAGAGGGAGGGGCAAGATGGCCGACTAGAAGCAGCTTCCGACAGAGGTTCCTGTCCAAAGGGAAGGATAGCATCCAGAGACTGCACAGTGAGTGGAAGACTGGGAGCCCAGGCAAGAAAGAAGAGATAACTGCAGTCACCTCTGCTGAGGCAAGCTGCGACACCAAGAAACCAAGCTTCAGGCAGAAAAAATTGAACTAAAATCTTCCACCATTCTGAACTTCAAGTATACCCTTCCCACCTTACCTGACGAACCAGAAGCCTGAACCCTGCTGAAACTGAGGGGGGTAGGGCTTGAGTAGCACCCACCCTGCCTGTCTGCAGGACCAAGGCCCCCCTGGGTAAGAGACTCCGGGGGTTGCGCTGAGCCCATGCCTATGCTAGGCCAAGGACTTCACCCGGAATCACGGGGCTCTCCTCCGTGCTCCAAAGGGCCTTGGCCCAAGATCCACGTGGCCAGGGACCCAGCCAGGAACACCTGCGCCCTGCAGGGCCATGGCGCGCCACCCACCGTGGCCAGCGACTCCTCAGGGACCCCCACATGGATCCGCATTGCACACCACTGGGCCTCAACCCACCGTCAGCCGTGGCCAGGGACTCTGCCAGGACTCCTGTGCAGTTCTGCTCTGTGCCCCTCAGGGCCTCTGCCTGCCCGGCCAGGGACTCCACCAGGACTACTGCGTGGCTCTGCACTGTGCCCCACTGGACCTTGGCCCTCCGCCCACTCCAGCCAGGGACTCCACTGGGAACCCACTGGGTGTCTGCTTGCCACCCACTCTGGACCGGAACTCCATTGGCAAAAGTGCGGCCAGTACCCACTGGGCCTCCACCTGCCCAGCCCAACCGGGAACTCTGGGAGCTGCACAACCCGTGTCCTCCCATATCCTCTCTCCATCCGCACCGCTCCACCCATCTAGCCAGGGAATGTAGAGGCCGTGTGACCTGTGCCCTCCCTCCGGAGCCCTTCTCCCAACTAGAGACTGCTGGAGGCCTAGGCTCTCTTTGCCAAGGCCATCAGATGCCAGGTATTCCCAGAACCATGTGCACCATCCCACGCCCTGCTGCTGGATCCGGGTGTGCCATACTTTGGAGCTGCTCGCACAGCCAGAACTCCCTGACTGGGCCAGTCCCAGAGGAGATACACAGGGTCACTCACTACAAAGATCCAGCAACAACCGAGTGTTCTCACTGGGGTCTAATCTTGGAGAACACCTCCCCAATTCTGAGGGCTGTCAGAGGCAACAGTGAAAAGCAATCATGAGGTGGAATCAACAGAAAAACTCTAGCAATATGAACAATCAGAGTAGATCAACTCCCCCAAGGAACCAGCAAGGCAGATATTGCACAAGATACCTTGCATAAGCAAATGGCTGAGATGTCAGAAATCGAATTTAGAAGCTGGCTAGCAAATAAGATCAGCAGAATGGAGGAAAGTAAGAATTAGAATTTCAAGCAGTAATACAAAAGATGTCTCAGGAATTCAATGAATTCAAAGACAAAATGACCAAAGATTTTTGACACATTGAGAGAAGAAGTTGCAGCCCCCAAAGATCTGAGAAATCCAATAGAATCCCTCTGTAACAGAATGGAAGAAGTAGAAGAAAGGATTTCTGACATGGAAGACAAAGCTTTCTAACACTCCCAAACGTCCAAAGAGGAAGAGAAATGGAAGGCAAAAACAGATCACTCTCTCAGAGAGCTCTGGGATAATTAGAAGAAAACCAATATTCACCTTTTAGGGATCCCCGAAAGCAACGAGTGGCTTCACGAGGCACAGAGTCTCTTCTTTGTGAGATTATGAAAGAGAACTTTCCAGACATACCAGGAGGTTCTGAAATTCAGATAGTAGACAGTTTCAGAAGTCCAGCACAACCCAACCCGAATAAGACATCCCCCAGGTACATCACAATCAATTTTACTAAATTTAATATGAAGGAAAAAATTCTGAAAGCAGCCAGATGTAAGAAAACCATAACCTACAAAGGGAAGAATATTAGAATAACTGCAGATCTCTCTGCTGAAACCTTCCAAGCTAGAAGAGGATGGTCATCGACTTTTAATGTCCCAGAACAAAAGAATTTTCTACCTAGGATCCTGTACCCAGCTAAACTGAGTTTCATTTATGATGGAGAAATTAAATACTTTAATGACATCCACATGTTGAAGAAATTTGCCATAACTAAACCAGCTCTCCAGGATAGTCTCATACCTATCTTCCATAATGACCAGTGTAATCCTCCACCACAAAAGTAAACTCACTCAGAATCTTTAGATCAAATTCCAACTTCCACTGTCACTAAGGGATTAAAAATGTCCATCGGACTTTTGAAAGCCTTATCAATATTCTCAATTAGTGTGAATGGTTTAAATTGTCCACTAAAGAGGCACAGGTTGGCTGACTGGATAAAAAAACTCAGGCCAGATATTGCTGCATACAAGAATATCATCTTACTTAAAAGATAAATATAGACTCAAGGTGAAGGGATGGTCACCTATATTCCAGGCAAATGGAAAACTGAAAAAAGGAGGTGTTGCAGTCCTATTCACAGATACAATAGGCTTTATACCAACCATAGTAAGGAAGGAGAAGGATGCACACTTTATATTTGTTAAAGGTACTACTCAATATAATGAGATTTCCATTACTAATATTTATGCACCCAACCAGAATGTGCCTCAATTTATAAGAGAAACTCTAACAGACATGAGCAACTTGATTTCCTCCAGCTCCTTAGTAGTAAGAGATTTTAACACCCCTTTAGCACTGTTGGATAGATCCTCCAAAAAGAAGGTAAGCAAAGAAATTCTAGATTTAAATGTAACCATTCAACAACTGGATTTAACAGACATCTACAGAACATTCCATCCCACAAAACTGAATACACATTCTTCTCATTAGCCCACGGAACATACTCCAAAATTGATCACATCTTAGGTCACAAGTCTAACCTCAGCAAATTTTTAAAAATAGAAATTATTCCTTGCATCTTCTGAGACCATCATGGAATAAACTTAGAACTCAATAACCACAGGAATCTGCATACTCATACAAAAACATGGAAGCTAAATAACCTTACACTGAAGGATAGATGGGTCATAGATGAGATTAAGAAGGAAATTACGAAATTTGGGGACCTAAATGACAATGAAGACATGAATTATCTGCAACTCTGGGATACTGCAAAGGCAGTCCTAAGAGGGAAATTTATAGCACTGCAAGCCTTCCTCAAGAAAACAGAAAGAGATGAAGGTAACAACTTAATGGAGCATTTCTGAAAAAGGAAGAACATTCCAATGCCAAACCCAGCAGAAAAAAAGAAATAACCAAAATTAGAACAGAATTAAATGAAATTGAAAACAAAAAGAATTATACAACAGATTAATAAATCAAAAAGTTGGTTCTTTGGCTTGGCGCCTGTGGCTCAATGGGCTAAGGTGCCAGCCATGTACACCTGAGCTGGCGGGTTCGAATCCAGCCCCAGGACCCGCCAAACAACAATGACAGCTGCAACCAAAAAATGGCTGGGCGTTGTGGCGGGTGCCTGTAGTCCCAGCTACTTGGGAGGCAGAGGCAAGAGACTCGCTTGAGCCCAGGAATTGGAGGTTGCTGTGAGCTGTGATGCCATTGTACTCTATCCAGGGTGACAGCTTGAGGCTCTGTCTCAAAAAAAAAAAGTTGGTTCTTTGAAAAGATCCATAAAATAGATAAATCTTTGGCTAACCTAACCAGGAAAAAAAGAGTAAAATCTCTAATTTCATCAATCAGAAATGGTAAAGAAGAAATAACAACAGACCCCTCAGAAATTTAAAAAATCCTTAATGAATATTACAAGAAACTTTACTCTCAGAAATATGAAAATCTGAAGGAAACTGACCAATACTTGGAAGCACACCACCTACCAAGACTTAGCCAGAATGAAGTGGAAATGTTGAACAGGCCTATATCAAGTTCTGAAATACCATCAACTATACAAAATTGCCCCCAAAAGAAAAGCCCAGGATCAGATGACTTCACATCAGAATTCTACCAAACCTTTAAAGAGGAACTATTACCTATATTACTCAACTTTTTCCAAAATATAGATAAGAAGGAATACTACCCAGCACATTCTATGTAGCAAACATCACCTTGATCCCTAAACCAGGGAAAGACCCAATAAGAAAAGAAAACTACAGACCACTATCACTAATGGATATTGATGCAAAAATATTTAACAAGATACTAATCAACAGAATTCAACAACACATCAAACAAATTATATACCAGGGTCATGACCCCTTATCCCAGCTTCTCAAGGCTGGTTCAATATATAAATCTATAAATGTAATTCATCACATAAACAAATTAAGAAACAAAGAACATATGATTCCCTCAATTGATGCAGAAAAGGCTTCTGATAGTATCCAGCACCCCTTCATGATCAGAACTCTTAAGAAAATTGGTATAGAAGGGACATTTCTTAAACTGGTAGAGGTCATACAGCAAACCCACAGCCAATATTGTATTGAATAGAGTTAAATTGAAATCATTTCCACTTAGATCAGGAACCAGGCAAGGTTGCCTATTGTCTCCATTGCTCTTTAACATTGTAATGGAAGTTTTAGCCATTGCAATTAGGGAAGAAAAGGCGATCAAGGGTATCCACATAGGGTCAGAAGAGATCAAACTTTCACTCTTCACAGATGATATGATTGTATATCTGGAAAACACCAGGGATTCTACTATAAAACTTTTAGAAGTGATCAGGGAATACAGCAGTGTCTCAGGCTACAAAATCAACACCCATAAATCTGTAGCCTTTATATACACCAACAATAGCCAAGCTGAAAAAGCAGTCAAGGACTCTATTCCTTTCACGGTAGTGCCAAAGAAGATGAAATATTTGGGAGTTTATCTAACAAAGGATGTGAAAGATCTTTATAAAGAGAACTATGAAACTTTAAGAAAAGAAATAGCTGAAAATGTTAACAAATGGAAAAACATACCATGCTCATGGCTGGGAAGAATCAATATTGTTAAAATGTCTATACTA
>CAUYON010189891.1:0-15052 GCA_963573935.1 Arctocebus calabarensis
TGAAAGCTATAAATTAGCTTCATATTAGGGCTGAGTACATTGGATACTTTTTCTTCCATTCTTGAGATACTTTGCTAAGAAGAATATGTTCCAGCTCCATCCATGTAAACACAAAAGAGGTAAAGTCTCCATCTTTCTTAAGAACACCAAAGTAATTTAACCTGTAATATCACACTGTCCAAAAGGGGCTTTGCATGGCCAAATATGCGTTTCATAATTATTGTATTACTAATGTATGTATTTGCTTGAGGCTATATAAATCATTCATTATGGATTTGTGATGATTAACTCTCAAAGATATTGTGTCACATTATATTATAAAATATATCACATGTGCCATAGCAGGTTATAGGATCATGTTATATGTAATAGAGTGAAAATATTTATTATGATAGCAGCTTGCACCAGCATTCTGCTTCAGTTAAGGAAGAAGATTTGGAGAAGTTTTTTAGGGAGAAGATAAAACCCAAATATCATAGGTCATCAGGCATTAAGGCCATCATGGAAGACAGAGAAGGATGAACACTTTGGTTTGGAAACAGAGAACAAGGGAAGAAAAATGTCAAGGGAAGAAATAAGCTAACTGCTAAAGCAGGAGCCTGGGATTCAAGTTTTAGAATGCTTGTAGGATTTAGGCGCTGAACCAATTCAACTTTAAGCTGCTTACATTGCTGTAATGTAAATTCCTACATCATCCCCAAACTATTAATGAGGATTTTTATACAGTCACCCATGTTTAATTAGGTGGGAATTCAAAAGAGTTACATGGGTTGATACAGAATGAACGTGGTAAAACACTAATCGATGGGGTGCAGTTGCCCCAAACTAAAGTATTCAGCTTAAGTGGGAGCTCAGAGCCTGAAGGAGGAACGGGAGAGATCCCCTAGGAAGTGATGAGAATTTTATAGAGCTCTGAACTTTCAGTGGATATGACTCACATCTGGAATATACCTAAAAAGTGATGGGTAAGCATATATATTATTAAAAAATAATATATATAATACACATATTTACTATATGTGTGTATATATATGTGTGTGTATATATATATGTTTGTGTGTGTGTGTGTGTATAGAGATAATAGAGGTCTTCAGAATCTTATTTTTTATTATTTTTTAAATTTCAGATTATTATGAGGGTACAAACAACCAGGTCAAAAATACTTGATTTTGTTAGGTAGAGTCCCTCTTGTGATTACGTCCCACACTCAAAAGGTGCCCCCACTGAATGGGGATGGTGTGGAGATATTTGGCAAAATCTTAATTTTATATTTCATAGTCTGGGAAAAATGTTATAAGTGGTCAGACATGATTCCCACACACAGGCCAGTGGTCTAAAGAGTCGGCAGTGGGCTTTGGGACTCAATGGAGAGAAGCCACAGCTACTGCAGATTTGGGACCAGAGTGGAAGGGAGGAAGATCCAAGTTCACCTCAACTTGCCCTCTAGACTGGAAACTCCCTTGGGGCTCAGGGCTAACCATGATTAGAAAACCAAATGTTCATCAACAGGATTTGGGAGATGTGACTCAAATAGCATTGAAAAGGAAGGAGACAGGACAGGCTGGAGTTCAGTGTGAAAGGGCTACGGAGAGTCAGGTAATGGTTTTAGGTTGCATAAAACAAGGTCTGCTATATAGAACATGGGAGGTGACAGTCCTAGTCTCTCTTAGCCTGGCTAGTTCACCCTTTTCTGGATTTGTGCTTCTTTCTGGGGCTTGACTGGCAGTAGTTTCCAGAGTGACTATGTAGGATTGCAGATGTGACTACGTGAGTCCCCCTTCTAAAATCATTCCATGACTTCCCATTGCACCAAGAACAAAATGGACCCTTTTCCTCCTGCCTTACAAGGCGTTTCATATCCTTCCCTTCTTCACTTCTTTCCCATGTGGCATTCTCTCAAAAGCTGTCCCCCTCCTGTTTCCTCTCCTGGCCCCACTAACTTCTAGTCATCTTTTGTATCTCAGGTCCGACGTCATCAGTTTTTCAGTTAAGCATTCCTTTCAGATCAAGTTGTGCTAATCCACTATCATTCCACCCTGCCCGTTCCCTTCTTGGTGTTTCATTTCCAACCAGAAGACATCCCTTATACAGGCATATAGTTTGAAGAACAGAGAGGGTGGAGGATTTTCATGACATCCACCGAGATGGTCTCTGTCCCCATGTTGGGGTGTCAGCACGTGGTATTGCAAGCAATGATCCTGTCAGTCTATTCTTTGTGATTAACTGAGGAGTGAAATGATTTTCAAAACTATTAGTTGCTAAAATGGTACATTTATACTCTAAAGATTTATGAATATTTTCCAAGAGCTCCCCAAAGAAATTTGTTTTGGATCATCACTGAACTGTTTTCTAAAAGTGAGCCAACTGATAAGACCTCTTGAATTTCTCTTTTTTATTTAATAATCTCTCATTTCCCATGAAAAGCAAAAAAAGACCTACTTTTACCTGTTGAGAATCTCGTTATTGTGCATTATACTAACACTAAAAACTTCCAGGGTGTCAAACAAAGGAATAATTAAAAACATTAAAATCTTTTGATATTAGATATTTTTGTTACACAACTCAGTTGCAGTAATGATTTGAGTAGCAATGGTTAGTAAAGAAGCTTCTATTTCTCTGTACCTGTTTTGTAAACAGATTTTCTGAGCATTTGATGTCTATAAAAACACATATACTATACACACACACAAAACAAGATCAAAACTTAACCTTCTTTTATGTAATTAGTCATAATCATCTTCAGAAACACAAACCAGCTCATGGATCCATCTCCTTAAGGGATGTATTTATAATATATTTGGATTATTTCTGCTTAATAAATATTTATCAAAAATTGCAATGGATCTATTTTGCTTTAATCCATGGCTTAGTAGTTAATTATGATATCTTCATGTAGAAGAAGGTCTTTTTAATACTTAGAACCATATAGTCCTAGGAATTATAAACTAAATTTAAAATCAATTTATGTTCATACTTGTTTCATAGTTTTGTTGAACAATTCCAATATTTGCATTATACCAGAAATGATATCCTCTATCAGGAGACACCAAACTTTTCCAGTTCTTTTGGCAAGAAGGTAAGTAAAAAGTGTGAGGCTAGCTGCTCTAGGCTACCACTCCTGGCTAACTGAAAATTCAGCCCAGGTCTGCTTCTTGGCCCAGAGTGTCACTGACCACAGGTGGGCTGAGTGATCCTACTGGAGAGGGATGCCCATACTCCCAATACCACTATCAACTGTATCCGATCGTAGTCACGCTCCAATGGGAGAATCTTCCTCTAGGCTCCATCCCTCAAGTGCTTTCCTTAGGAAAGACTTCCTTGTCTAGCCCTGGCTAGATCCACTAAGGTTCCCCTGATAAACACACTCAGAGCCTCCAAGATGATTTCTCAAATCTCTTATCATTTCATAATTGTGTATGAAAAAGGACTTGAACAAAGTCCAGATCTATCACTAGCCACAAGCTCCCTGAGGATGGGGTCTAGTCTGCTTTTGCTAATGACTATTTTTTTTTTTTTTTTTTTGCCTCAAGCACAGGCTTAGGGCTTCATGGAAGCTCAATAACTATTTGTTGAATGAAAACAACTATTTGTTGCTTTTTTTTTGCCTCAAGCACAGGCTTAGGGCTTCGTGGAAGCTCAGTAACTATTTGTTGAATGGATGATGGATTCAGTGAAAAGTCCATCTGTTAAAATGCAAATACCTTAAGAACAGCAACACTTTCAGTTTATTCATACATATGTATGCACTGTTCATTTATTGTTTGCTTATTTTCAAGATTAACCTGAAAGATTGGTGTGCCCTTACTGTGTGCTGTGTATTTGGCCGTGTAACATGCACATGCAGGTGGGAAAGCATTAACGATTTGTTAGGTGGGACTGGGAACAACAAGGGTCCCCTGTGGCAGGTGGTGACTTTTGGTGTCACTGCAGGATAGATGTCCCATTGTAAAGGCAGGGGACACTCCTGTAAAGAAGGTGCTAGGGGACTGGAGGCCTGTAGCAATGGACTCTCCTAGGGATGTGAACCCAGGTGTGTCTTCTCTCCTCCTGAATTCAGGAGGGCTGTCCACGATGCTTTTTCCACAGTGACAGACACTGGGCTTGGGGGAAAAGGTAAGAAATTGCTAAAAATTGTGCAAGTGCAAATGCAAAGAAGGAATAAAGACACAGTGAGATATGAAGCCTCTGTCGCAGCAGCACCACCACCAGCAGCATTTATGTCTCTTGGGACGGCACCACACGTATCTTAGTCCAAGGAAGTTGCATGAACAAGTGGGCTATTTTGAGCACTGATGTGCAGCAAGTCAGCTCAGGGCTCTCCAGACAGAGACAGACCATTATAAGACAAAACTACTCAAAACAACATGAAGGCTGGTGGCCAGAGACAGACATCTGTGCACAACTCAGTGAAACTTGGCCTTGAACCCTGACTCTGCAATTTCCAGCTGCATAACTTCAGCAAATGACTTAACTTCTCTCAGCCTCAGCTTCCTTATTAGTCAAAGAGAATTGTGCAATACTCCCTGAACAATATGACAGTGTTGGCTTCATAAGAAATTGTATGGTAAGTATTTGTCAAAACTGTTGAAAGATAGAAAATTCTAGAATAACACTGAGGCCTTGTATCTAGACATCCATGAGCGCAGTTAGAGGGCTGGCATATGACCCTTGGATTCGACCATGCCATGGATGTGCGTGTACACGCATGTGTATGTCTGGGTCTAGGACAGGACTTGTCAGTTTTGGCACTATTGACATTTTGTGTGTGTGGGTGATAGAGTGGGATGTATTATAAAATATTTAGCAGCACTCCCGGCCTCCAGCCAGTAGATACCAGTAACACCCCCACCCAAAGTTGTGACAACAAACTATGTCTCCAGACTTTGCCAGTGTCTCCTTGGGGACAAAACTGTCCCTAGTCAAGAACTGCATGCCTAGAAAATGGATTCACACAGAAGAAACTCTGGTGTGTATGAGTGTGTATGTATGCCTGTGTGGGAGCACGCACGTGTGTGCACCCACATACACCCACCCACACACACAATGGTAAGAGGGAATAGTGGCTAAATACTAAGTGCACCAATTTCATAATTAGGAAAACATGAATTTTTCTTCTTAAAGAACCCCCAAACAATTTATTATACAAAAAATAAACACTAGGGAGGTGATGTCAGTTATATAAAAGACTTGGTATAAACTCACTTTCAACATTTGATTACACTGCATTCTAACTGCCTATTTCCAGAGGACCTGGTCCATAATTTTGAATAAAGGCAATACTTGTTGAATAGATGATTTAGTAATAATCCCAGATAATTCTAGTATAGGTTAGAAACCAATGGGATGGTTCATGGATATATTGAGTAAGAGCAATGGCATATGATATACAAAATGATGCTTCTTTTAGTTCTCTTTAGGTAAATGAACTTAACTTGAGTATTCGTGGATGTTCACAGATCTGATATCCACCCCAACAATTGAGGCCAATTTCTTTCTGACTGACTGAATAGATAAATGGACAGATGGATGGATGAATGTTGAGAATATGATGAGATAAAAAGGCATTTAAGCAATTTCCTAAATACAGAGAAGAGTCTCAGAAGAGGGCAATATTGGGAACAGAAGGAAGTGACCCTTATTGAAGGCTTACTCAATGCCAAGCATTATTGAGATTTTACATATTTTATCCTATTTAATCTTAATAATGATGATGAGAGTAATGTTATTCCCATTTTTGAACTGATGCTTAGAGACATTAAGCAACATACCTGAGGTAGAGGAGTGGGTCTAAGATCCCAGCCTAGGTGTCCCAGATACCCAGAAGTCTTCACTGCCCAGAATGGAAAGCAGAGACCGTCGAGCCCACCCCCCACTGTGTTTGGTCTTCTAGTCCCTCATTCTGCACCCTACATGGTGAATGTAACCTGACCCCAGCTACGGGCCCAGGGAGCCCACAACAGGTCCTGTGCTTCCTGAACATGCTTGTGGTGTTGACAGGCGACAACTCTTGTGACTTTGGCTGGTTGCCCCACCGCATACAGGGCCCCACACTGTCAGGAACCCACAGTAGGTGAGTGATGTGGAACCACCTCTCTCCACGCATGGGGAGCTGTGTTCATCCCCAGGTGCAGAAATGCCCTTCTCAATGGAAGCCAATCACTCAGCAATCAGGTGGGGAACCAGGCATGGATGCTTCAATGACCTTAATTCTCTCACCTCTCCCATCTGCCATGTGCGTGCATTTTAACACATACTTCTCCAACAGTCCCACAACCATCAGATGAAGAGTTCTCAGAGATTCACGAACTCTGGAAGAGATTGTCAGGTCTATCTGGTATTTCCCAGTGATGCTTATACTCATTTATTCATTTCACAAACTAAACGTATTTATTAGGCTTTTACTATGTGTCAGGCACTATGTTAAGATGGGATAAGACAAATAAGGACATGGAGTTTGCATTCTAGAGGGGGGGATGGAAAACAAGTAACTAATATGTAAATTAGGTAAGACCTAGGAGATAATAGGGGCGGTGAGACCCGGAAGAGACTGGGGTAGCAGTTTTACCAACCTAGGTGATCAGGGAAGACTGGTCTGGGGAGGGAACACTCAGGCTGAAAAGCTCTCATTGGAGTCTTTGGGGGAGGGGCATTATGGCACAAACTGGTCCAGGTAAAGTAACTTATCTGAATATTTGTGGATGTTCAGAGATCCTATTTCAACCCTGACAACTGAGGCCAAATTCTTTTTGGCTAATTGAATAGATTGAAACCCCCCAATGGAGAACTTAGCACCATGACTGTGTCTTCCTGCAGTGCCCAAAACACGCACCTGGCTTGTAACAACCATTTTTGTAATGCACCATTTTTGTAACAACAAAAATGTGTTACTTACCAGTTCAGTAGTTTTGAAATGCTTATTGAAAATCTGGTAAAAGTTTTGAACTTTCTCATCAGAAAATGCATATACCCATGTGATTATGAATGCTTATTTTACTTTCAGTGGGTTAATGACACATGCAAGCTTTTTTCCATGGTTCTGAGTTAGAACTCCACAACTACAAAGATAGGTCATGGTCTTCATGGCTCATGTGGATTATTGGTGTGGATTCAGTGGTGGAGGGCTGTGGGTAGGGGCAGTTGAGCCAGATTGGTTTCTTGTTGTTCACTCCGGGTGGACGGCAGTTGTACTAGGATAAAGTATTGTTCCCAATGGTTCACTCCACCATCAGCATCTAGCCTCACAATGGGCAGAATGTTCTTTTTCATCCCTTGACATTGAAATTGGTCAATAGGATACTATTGGATGTTGTGTTTGTGTGAGAGGGCTTACTCTTTTCAGCAGAAAAGAAGATACCCTTTTAGCCTGGGGCTCAGGACAAGGCTGGATCCAACCTCACTTGTGCTGTAGCTTCAAGAAGAACCATTTAAGAGACCCAGTTCTAAATCAAAGGAATACAGGCAGCCTATAAATTGATGTATGTGAGAATAATAGTTGAATTGCAAGGCACCTAGTTTTAGGGGGAAGGTTGTTACTTAGCATTTTATGGTAAGCATTGCTTACTACAGGTTTCCATGGAGCGACCATACTCTATCACCTGAAATGCTCTTAGCATATCTAGAATTCTGTGTGTATAAATGGTGCCTATAAATGTCTCAATCTCACATGAGCACAATGTCTGATTAAGGCATCCTCCTTTCACAATGCTGTGATGATGTTCTATTTTTCTATGAGGGTGAACAGCCTAGCAGTTTGGTTGGGGTAGAGTACAGCCCAACCAGTGAAATTAAGGAGAAACTGGGTGGTAGAGATGTAAACTATTCTCAGAGTTGAAGCTTTTTGTGGGGAGGAGAAAAAGTGTGTGTGGATGGCAGCCCTGGGATTTTGGTTTAAATAATTGAGCATATCCAAAAATACTGAATAATTACAATGTCTACTTTCAATTGGATTACTGATTACTTTGTTTTCCATTTTGATCTATACACAGGTCTTATTCCTCAGACTTGAAGATTAACCTTTGTCTTAAATAGTTAATATGTACACATGGGTGACAAAATTCCAGCAGAATAATATCCTATAGTGAAAAGCAACTCTCTTTTCTCCTCAAGTTCATATCTTCAGTCACTCATAGATATAATAATAACCACTGTTATTACTTAAGGATCACCTTAAAATTTCAGTGTGAGTTTGAGGACTTAGAAGCTTTGCTACTTGAGCATTTATTGAACCTATGTAAGCCTCCTTCATGCACTAATTAAACACATGATTATTAAATTCCTCTTAGAAACCAGGACTTAGTTCCCCATATATATTAGTTTCCTACCTTATTATAACACATTGTCATAAACACAGTGGCTGAAAACAACAAAAATGTATTACTTACCAGTTCCTGAGGTCAGAAGTCCAAAATGGTTTGGCAGGGCTGTGGTAGGGCCACCTGCTCTCCTTAACTCCTGGCCTGATCCTTCATCTTCAAACCCAGCAGTTAAGAATCTTCTAATATTTCTTATTTGTCTCTGATGCTCTTGCCTCCCTTCTTATAGGATGTGGTGGTTAGACTGGGCCCACCTGAATAGGCTCTCCATAATAAGGTCCTCAATTTAACTATGTCTATGAATAAAATGTATTCACAGATCCCGGGGATTAGGATGCAAACATCTTTGAGGCACTATGATTCAGTCTACTACACCATCTAAAATGGAAATAATTATACGTGTCTAAGTTTTATTTTTAATTGTGACTCCTAAGTAAGGCACTGTCCATCTAGTTCCCTCCCTTCTGTTGACCACACGGCTGTGCTTTCCATTATTTTTTGTGTCAGTTCCCTGTACATCCATCTCAACAGGCTTCCTGGCAGCTGGATCAGCCCTCCTACCAATTCTCCACCCTGCAGACAGGGAGGCCTTTATAAACATCCATTTTTTTTTTCCACTCCATTTCCTATTTAAAATATCTCAATGACTCCCTGCTGGGCTCAATCTGGTGTAGTACCTACTTTGCCTGAGTTAACAAGACCTTTCAAAATTGCAGCAACTGCTACCCTATTGTCACCTGGAACTTCTTCCAGTTCTCAGCTCCAGCTCCTAGGTTTTTGCACATGTTTTTGCTCATCTTTCAAACCTCGGCTCAGGTGTTAGCCCCTTGGGGGAGCCACCTCCAATTTCCCGCAGCCAGGTTAAATTAGATGCTTGCTTCTGTTCTCCAAAAGCAATTCTGCATTCCTTGTTATAAAGCTCATTGTGCTGAATGGATGTTGATCTTGCTTACCTGTGATGTTTAATAAATATTTGTTGCCCTAGTGACTTCATGAATGAATTAACGAATAAACCACACTCTTATTGTAGAAACACACTCTAATAGATCTCCACCCCATCCTAATTTCTATTATCAATGCTGATTCTCTGAGAGCAGAGTCTATTTAGGAAGATAGGAATTCTTTGAAGGCCTGTGGGCTTTTGCCTACTGTCAGGAAAATAGCCATCTACATGTATGTGGCAGGGATTTTTTGAGGGAAGGTGTACTTCCCAAACTCTTTTAACTGGGCTTTTAAAGTTGGGGCTCTGCCTTCCTCTCTAGACAGATCACTTGTGTGAAGCTGGAAATCCTAACAGCTAGAAATAAAGAATTCAACCGGAAGTATTTGCCAGTGCAGCGTTTTCTGCAGACATACTGTGCACTCATAAGGTTTTATGGTCAAGCATCCAGAGATTGTTCTCTGCACCAATATGCCTTCTGTTTTTCTGAGCCTTCTCTTTTCACAGAATATTCTTGATCATTCTGAAAGCAAGACACCAGGTTCCATGAGTCAAACTGGGTATTCTGGCAGGAGGACCCCCTCTTCCTGCTCCCAGACATGCCAGGGAAGGCAGTGAAGCACACATGTGCTTGCCTTGCTGGAAGCAGCAGTCCCAGCATGACTTGGTGGCATCTTTCTGGGAGGGTTACAAGATTCCACTCTTCTAATGCCAACCTGGCAGCTGAGATGGTGGGGTAGGCTTTACTTCCAGGAGAAGTCTCTGCTTCACACAGGAGGTGGAATTACAGGAAGGATGTGGATGTTCCCCAGTTCATATCAGGAATTCTTCCGCAGGAGAGAGCAGACAAGGTTGTTTATTGGCAGAACTTGCCAAATAAATAGATACAGAACATTTGATACAGAACAGCAGCTCCCTCCCAGCCCCAGGGAAAACTATTTCCTTCCTCTCCTTATCCTAACTTTTCTGGGTCCGCCTGTTTGTTAAGCTATGTCATTGGCCATCATAGCTGAGTCGGAAAAGTAACCAGCTCCTTCTTTGGACAGGCACAGGCTTGTGTCTCCAGTTCCCGAGAGAAATAATCTTCCAAATACTGTCCCATGGTGGATATTCCATTCTGTTCTCCTCCCTCAATTATATGCTCTGGTCCTGTATGGACCGGGAACCCCAAAGGGTATTATTTCTGGAAAAAAAACAAAGTGGTCTTAACTTGCTCTTTGTCTGGTGGTGAGTCTTTGTATAGTAACTCAATTCTGTCCCCAAGAATAGAATTTTTATTATTTTCAATGCTGATAATAACCTTTGAGATAAAAACTTTGAGCCTGAGGGCTCTCAAAATTAATGAACATAGCAGTCATGAGTTACTGGTATGTTTGTCGAGCTCCTGGGGTTTGCTCAGCCCTTGCATCAGAACCTGGGGTGGGTGGTGGGGTTTAGGAATTTGTGTGAGGGTGGTGGCTAGAGGTAGGATGGAGGTTCATTGTAAGCACATTGGCCCTAGCATTTGGGATTACAACAGAATATGTGGGTGAATTGGTTTGTCTTCAAGGAGCTCTAAAAAGGAACCTTGACTCTCCTATTTAATAACTGTGTGACATTGGACAAATCACTTTTCTTCTCAATTTTAGCTTTCTTACCAGTAAGAGGGAGCTAGGAACAGTATCTTCTGGTCTGGGCTGCTGAGCATAAATGGAAGTGGTGTAAGCAAAGTACCTGATGTGTCGTAAGTGCCCCATAAATGGTTCTTGTCCTTGCTGATGTGCTTTTGGGTACAAAAAAGATCTTCTTAGGGTCAAATGCTCAGTTCTACTTTTAGTAAATGGGTGTGACCCCAAAGTCTAATGAAGTATGTCTCTTGTCAGAGGAGTTTGAGGTAATGAAGTCTAATTCATGGAAGGGGAATAGGAAGTGACAGATGGCTCTGGTTTTCAATCCTGACCCCAATTACGGGATTTGGGGCAAAGTCTTCTATCTTTCTCAGCTAACTTTAATGATAAATATAATATTTGTCTTGAGAATTTGTTAGGGAGAGTAGGTAAAACATCTATAAATTTCATTTTATTTATTATTTTAGGGTAAATTTTTTTAGCTTTAGTTTTTTCTCACCTGTATTAGAGTATAACTGACAAATAAAAATCATGTATCTCTGCAGTATACAATGGGATGTTTTGATATATGTACATTACATTGTAAAACAATTAATTCAAACTGGTGAATGCATACATCATCTCATATATGTTGTGAGTGCTGGGGTGTGCTTATTTAAAGTCCTCTATCTTGGTAATTTTCTTTTTTTTCTTCTTTGAATTGTACATTTTTTAAAAATGCTTACCATTATTCTATGTTTTTTAAGTTCCATATACAAATATCCATTGTATACCATTAACAATTAGAGAATTAAAGTTAACATGACAACACAAAATAGGAAATACATAGAAATAATTCTTCAGAAATATATAGTATTTCTCCATGGGAGACTTCTTTTTATTATTGAAAATATAAAAAGACACATGTCTATATATATTACAGAATTGTTATTAATGATTTTTTTTTATTTGTTTCGGTATTCCTTCTGTTATAATTTGAGTTATTGTCTTTAGAGGGATATCGGTCTACCACATAGCAAATTCAGTTTGCTCTGGGGTTCAGAAGGATTGTATCAAACAGCTGACCCACTGGGGGGCACATATAGCTGATATTGGGTGTTATTATATATGCAAGTACCTTCAGGCTTTCCTGTATATTCATAACAAGAGTAAACCAATAACACAATTTTGACAATTTGTCTAGTTTGGGTTACCTTTTGGATATATTTTTCACAACCTTCATCATGTCTTACAGTCATGGGGCAGGTGTGTAGTCTGTTCTGTAGTTTAACATGGGGACGCTCTGGGTATCGTTGGACCGCCCACTCCCCATGCCTGGCAGGTTTCACATGTGAGTGATGTATACAGGCAGGGACGCCATTCACCTTGACTGCTGTTGGTGTGGACAGGATCACCAAATAGAGGCCTTTTCACCATGGTTTCAGCAGGCTCAGGCTCTAATCTTTAATCCACACCTGGTTACTGGAGAGTGGGGATGCACTGGGGGTGATAAACTAACAGGATATCTACCATTTACTAATTCTGAAATCTTTTATTTATATTTGTCACTGTGACATTAGTTGGTTAGTTAGTTAGTAAATTTTGTTTCTTATAGTTCTCTCGGGGTCCCTGGTAAATTTCTTAAAATGGGAGGGGTCCTATGAATGGTATTTTATAGGGTGAGTAACCTATTCTTTTTTTTTAGTTTTTTGAACCAGGTTACATTGATTGCATTTGTTAGGTAAAGTCCCTCTGATAATTGTGTCCTGCCCTCAAAAGATATGTCACACACCATGATCCCCCAGCCCCCTCATTCCTTCCCTTTCTCTATTCTCCCCTTCTCCCACCCCCCACTTGTACTAGGTCATTAATTGTCCTCATATTAGAATTGAGAACATAGGATTCTTGTTTCTCCATTCTTGTGATACTTTACTAAGAATAATGTGTTCCACTTCCAACCAGGTTAATACAAAAGATATAAAGTCTCCATCTTTTTTAATGGCTGAAGAGTATTCCATGGTATACATATACCATAGTTTGTTAATCCATTTACGAGTTGGTGGACATTTAAGTTGTTTTCACATTTTGGTGATGTAAATTGAGCTGCAATGAATAGTCTAGTGTGGGTGGTCCTTATGGTAAAAGGATTTTTTTCTCCTGGGTAGATGCCCAGTAATGGGATTGCAGTATCAAATAGGGGTCTAGTTTCAGTTCTTTGAGGGTTCGCCATACTTCTTTCAAAAATGGTTGTATTAATTTGTAGTCCCACCAGCAGTGTAAAAGTGTTCCCTTCTCACCACATCCATGCCAACATCTGCAGTTTTGAGCTTTTGTGATGTGGGCCATTCTTGCTGGGGTTAGATGATATCTCAGGGTGGTTTTAATTTGCATTTCTCTAATAATTAGGGATGATGAACATTCTTTCATATGTTTTTCAGCCTTTCCTCTGTTTTCTTTAGAGAAGGTTCTATTCATTTCTCTTGTCCATAGATATAAGGGATTGTTGACTTATTTCACGTTGATTAATTTGAGCTTTTGGTAGATCCTGGTTGTCAAGCTTTTGTCAGATTCAAAGTATGTAAATATCCTTTCCCATTGGAAAGGTTGTCTGTTAGCTTTGGTTGTTATCTCCTTAGCTGTACAGAAGCTATTCTATCTAATTAAGTCCCATTTATTGTTTTTTGTTGTTGCAATTGCCATGGCAGTCTTCTTCATAAAGTCTTTCCCCAGGCAGATAGCTTCAAGTTTTTTTCCCATGCTTTTCTTGAGGATTTTTATCAGTTCATGCCTTAAATTTAGGTCTTTTATCCATCTTGAATCAATTTTTGTGAGTGGAGAAAGATGTGGCTCCAGTTTCAGTCTTTAACATGTGGATATTCAGTTCTCCCAGAACCATTTATTGAATAGGGATTCTTTCCCACAGTGTATGTTCTTGTTTGGCTTATCAAAGATTAGGTGGATGGAAGATGTTAGTTTTGTCTCATGGTTTTCTATTTTGTTCCAGATGTCTGTGTCTCTGTTTTTGTGCCAGTACCATGCTGTTTTGATCACTATGGCCTTGTAGAACAGCCAAAATCTGGTAGGCTGATGCTCCAGCTTTGTTTTTATTGCTAAGAACTGCCTTAGATGTATGGATTTTTTTCTGGTTTCACACAAAGCACGGAATTATTTTTTCCATGTCTTGAAAGTACGATGTTGGTATTTTAATAGGGATGGCATTGAATCTGTAGATTGCTTTGGGAAGTATAGATATTTTAACAATGTTGAGTCTTCCCAGCTATGAGCATGGTATATTCTTCCATTTGTTAATATCGTCTGCTATTTCTTTTCTTAGGGTTTCAAAATTTTCTTTATAGAAGTCCTTCACTTCTTTTATTAGGTACCTTGCTAGGTATTTCATTTTCTTTGAAGCTACTGTGCAGGGGATTGTGTCCTTGATCTGCTTCTCATCTTGGCTATTATTGGTGTAGAAAGGCTATTGATTTGTGGACATTGATTTTATATCCTGAGATATTACAGCTCTGGTTCTCTAGTTTAACATATGCAAGTCCATAAACGTAATCCACCATATCAACAGAAGCAAAAAACAAAGACCATATGATCCTCTCAAAAGTATTCAATGAAATCTGGCATCCATATCTAATTAGAACACTGAAGAGTATAGGCTTAGGGGTCACGTTTCTTAAAATGACTGAAGTCACCTATGACAAACCCACAGCTAATATTTTGCTGGGTGGAGTAAAACTGAAAACCTTTCCACTTAGAACTGGAACTAGACAAGCTTGTCCGCTATTGCCACTGCTATTCAAGTTGGTGCTGAAAGTTCTAGCCAACACAATTAGGCAAGAGAAGGAAATAAAGGGCATCCAAATGAGAGCAGAGGAGGTCAAACTCTCCTTCTTTGCTGACACTATGATCTTTTTTGTTTATTTATTTATTTATTTTAATATATATTTTTTATTGAATCATAGCTGTGTACATTAGTGCAATCATGGAGTACAGTGCGCGGGCTTCATATACAATCTGAGATATTTTCATCCATCAGTTCGACATAACATTTGTGAGATTTTCTCATTTACTGTGTGAAAACATTTGTGTTCTGCATTTAGTAGTTTTCTCCTGACCTTTCAAAGATGTGACAATGTGATCTTATACTCTCTTGGTAATTTTCAAGTTTGCAATACTTTATAATTAACTACACTCACCATGATCTC
>CAUYON010189903.1:0-29073 GCA_963573935.1 Arctocebus calabarensis
GAACCCATACACCTGTACATACCCTGAGACTAAAGACCTAAAGGAGGAGATGGGGAAAGACTGGGAGAGAAACGGAGAGAGCTTCTCTCTCCCTACTAGAATTCTCTCCCTCTACCAGGAGCCTTAGTGTTTTCTGTATTCTTTTCTGTGAATAAATTCTGTCTTACCACTGGGGGGTGAGGGGAAATATTGTAATGAAGAATAATAAAATACATGTTAATTGAAAAAAAATAAAAAATAAACAAAAATAAATACCTTGCACATCTCTACCCCAATGTACTTTCCCTTTGTACATGGAAATTTTATATTTTTTGCATTATTATGCATCAAGGCATATACAGTTATAGATTTGAAAAGTGGTAAATTTTTTTTTAAAAACCTACCTCTTCAAGGAACTGATATATGAACTAGATTTGTTAAACCTCAATGCTCTGATGTACAACTGATAAGGAAAAAAATCAATTCTAGGTGGACTATTTGGTATAAAAATGCTTTCACAACACTTAACCAACTTATTTACTGAAAACATCAATATAAGAGGACCGATGTTTCTTTTTAAACCTTTTACACAAACTTCGGTCATCTTACTCTTTAATGAGGGCTATTTATGGTAACTTTGACTGCATATCTTGTTTAAAAGGGGGAAAGTACTGAAACACAGAAAACTGTTTGTAATTTCACTGAGTCCAAGCACAGTCTAAGTCTCATTCATATTATAATAAACATGATAAATTGGTAACTCTAATTGCACTTTGAAGATTTCCCGTGCAGAGGTGTAGCTATTATACCAGTGCTGTTATGACTTAGGTTGCTAGTGCTAACACAAATTTGCAACTGTTATTTGACGTTCAGTAAAGTTGCAATACTCATAATTTTTTTTGTCTCAGAATATTAGAGGGAACACATGTTTTGTTCACATATTTTTTCGTTTTGCAGAAATTGATATTTCTTGTTTTTTACAAATTGATATTTCAAATGTATAGGCTGCTGATTTCAGAAGCAATATATAATGATTTTTAAAATGAGTGATTATTTTTAAACGGTGTCAAGTAACACCCAGAGGATTAAATAATAATTGCCATATGATGGGCATATTATGGTATGTGTGATATAATGACAGAATATATATGAAGGTTGATATTTTTATATATATTAATATGAGGCTCAGTTCTAAGATTTGTATTAGCAACTCCTTTAAGTCATCATTCTTCAGCTATCTATGGCCTCAGACAACAACTAATCTTTTTGTGCCTCAGTTACTCACCTGTAAATTAGAAAAAAGTTTTGCCCTGTATTCTTCCCTTATAAAAGTTTTGTAGAAATCAGAGATGTATTTGCAGTCTATTAAGGTTGTCTATTACAGTGAGTGTGCTCATTCAAGTTCTAGAAGCCCAAAGGAAAGTTATCCTGGGAATTGAGTGTGGTAAGCCAGCATTTTATTTATTTTTTCTTTATCTTTATGTATATTTCACCCAAATATCATCATCATTTCCACAAACATTTTCGTCAAAAACTTTAAAAGTGTTATTTGACATATGTGGCTCATGTAAGTTCTGGAATTTATTTATGATTGATGTGAACTAGAGATTTAATTTTTTATGTCCCTATTAATAAACAATCTTATTAGAATTGCTTATCAAAGTGCATTCTTCTTGCTGATTTGTAATGTTATCACTTTCCAACCCAAGATTCTTTATTCTGTAGGCTTTAATCCTGGCCTCCCTCTTCATTTTCACCTTTTAATTAATCTATGCTTGTGCCACCCTACACGATTTTAACTTCAACCTTTATAATTATTCTTAATGTTGAATAAGGTGTTCTTTGTTATCTTCTTTAAAGATAAAACTTCTTTAAAACTAGTTAGCTCTTTTTGGCTTTTAAACTTCTCCTGTGAATGCTAGAAGCAATTGAGTAAAATTTTGGTTAGAATTATGTTGAATTATTGATAAATTTGGATAAAATTAGTTTCTTTGCCACATTAAATGATCACTCCCATGATCTTTGCACATTTTTCATTTATTCTAATCTTTTATTTTCTCCACTCATATTTTTTACTTTTCCCCAATAAAGTCCTTTTACATTTTTATTGACAGGGACATATTAGTTTCTTAGATAATCTGCTATAGAACATAGTGCAACACCTTTTTCTGGATTTTGCCAGGATGTTCATTTTTCATAATAGTGATATTTATTTTGAGGTTCTATCTACTATTAAATACATATCAGAATTGCTGAGATTATATCACGAAGCTCAGCTTTTTCTTTTTTACAAGTGATTTAAAGAGATAATACCTACAAATTGTAAAATAGCAAAGAAAAAAAAGAAAGAAAGAAAGGTAAAAACATGGGTTAAGAAAGGTTTTCCTCCGTTTTTATTTTACAATGTGAGTTTCATTATTATTCTGTTATGGTGAAACAAAAGACTAGGAGAAAACTTACATTGAAATGATAGTGTGTTTCTCATAGTTCTCAAAAGGGGGGCACATGTGACCCCACAGAGGGCCACATAGGAAAACTGCAGGGTGGGTCAGGATCAGAGAGAACCAGGGTGATACACGAGTAAGAGCCTTTATTGTCGTTTCTGTGGGAAGGAGTCAGGTTAAAGATAGGCGGGACTGGCTGGTTTAAATAATGTCATGAATATTTGGGAACAAAGATTTTCCCTCACTGCCTTGTACCTGGTTTTGCGTTAATTTTAGGACAGGGAAATAGTGGAAATGGTGGCAAAGACGTAAGAACCCCATAAGGAATAAAATAGGGGTTTGGGGTTTGTGCCCTCGATTCATTGGTTTGCTTTGGAAATGTAGGCAGACAAGTGAATTGCCATTTCCAACCTTGGGGGGAGCAGTCTTTTCAGGGTCTGCAAGGTTACACCTGTCAAAACATCAGAAGTAACAAAAAATGAAAAAGCCCGATTAGTATTCCTTTTCTATTCTTTAACCACACAGCTTTTCTCTCTAGAAGTGAACTGTGTTAATTATTTTAATTTCAGAGATATTCTATAGATTTTAAATATAAGTAATTGCACATCACTTTTTCACAAAGAATCACACACTCTATATGTAATACATTTTGTCTTTCAGTTAACAATATACAGGGACTTTTAAAAATATCACTACATCTAAATTTAGAGTTATTTCTTTTGCCAGAATCTACACAATTCCAATAGCTTGATATATTATACCTCACTTGACGTTTTCTTCTCTTTCGGATGAAGAACATTTACTTTACTTCAATATTTTGGTGGTATAAATAATACTACAATAAATGTATTTATTTGTATTTAATGAACATATGTGTAGCTACTAGAAATTAGAAAAATGCTAATTTTAAAAGTAATGCATTTGATATTTTGAGATAGATAGATAGATAAATAGATAGACAGAAAGATGAATAAGCTACACTTTACAGAGAAAGCTTGTTTCTCTCACTCCCAAGGTTAATACAAAGTATTTGACTAAGTGTTTCACCCTGGGGTAAAACATGCTTAGTGTATATATGTATGCACATACATATACAATGTATACATATTTATAATATATATATATGTCTAAAATAGATATATTGGTATTGGTTCTTGATATTTTTATTTAGGATTTTTTGCAGCTATACCCCAAATATTTTTCTATAAACTTCCTTTCTTAGTCTTTTTTTATGGTGTTGATATCCAGTATTCTCCCAGTTTCATGAATGCCGTTGGGAATCTATTTTTCTACATTTTAAAAATATATACTAAGTATTATCTGTTTCCCAAATATGTGGCAAAACTTGATTGAAATTTTTTGTGGCTAGTTTTGCTTAATGTTCAAGTCAAGATTCACCCCTAATTTTTCTAAATCTATTTTAGAATTCTGTGGTTTAACTTAAGTCTTTAATGATGTTGAATGTAATAATCTAGAATTAGCCATCAATTCATTTTATTAATAACTGATAAATGAATTTTAATTAAATAACTGAGTTACGGTAATGGAAATCAATTGTGTTTATACTACTTTTTAATTAAAAAAATACATCCCTCAAATTTTCCACAAATAAGGAAATCTTGACATTTCATATCTACTAGTGGTATTCATTACCTTTTAACCTCTAAACGTATTTTCCTTGGAGTTCTCGTTCATTTATTTGTCTTTCCTTTAATGTATTGGCCTTGGAGTGATAGATGACTCAACTAGGATGACCTTGCTCTGTCAAAAATATTTACGAGACACCCAAGAACATTACTAGTGGGCATACTTTTGTTAACACACTAGGATTAGGATCCTTCTCCAGCTCTTTTTGAACGTACCCATTCTATGGAGGTAAATAAAAGGAACAACCTCCTGCACCGAGTATCTTCCTTACCTTCGTTCCTTTTTGTTCTTGAGCTTGAGCCCTACATTTCATTATGAAGCCTCTTGCACAGATGACTGACAGCCAGAACAACTGATATTCTCCTTCATATACCATGTCACTGCCCTTTTTGCATTGTCCTTCTCTTCAGCACAGAAGCATAGACATAATAGCTTTAACCCAATACAACTGTCACCGACTTTACAAAATATTTTATATTATACAAAAACAAGCCAGTTTTACCTACCCTGTTTCACAAATTGATGCCACAAATGTGTTTAATAATAATTTTTAAATGCCTTCAGTTGCACTCTGATATCTATTAGAAATAGTACAATGCTAGAATGATGATGGAAATTATTTCTTATTTTAAAATGTTGTTTTCTTGTCTGAGATAACAAAGCGATACTCCAAGAAGCTTGCCAAGATGCCATGTAGTGAAAGACTGTATGTGTTTTGGCCACCACAGCAGGCCTATTTCTGAGTACCCCACAGTTGCATTGTTCTTATTGAAGTTTTTTTCCCCAAGCATGAGAGTGCATGGGGCTTAGCTGCATTACTAATCAAACATCAGCTGGGAAAACCTTTCTCCTTTCTGACAGTTCCATCATGAATCTTGCCTCGGCAAACCAAGGCAAGCCAAAAGAATAGTGAGAATCTATCAGATGTAATTACGTTCTGTATCTGAATACCTTCACTTCTCAAAACTCATTGCAGAGCATGACACTGTATTTGTGGACAGTTAATAGATACAAATTTATATTTAATAAGACGTGTCATAGTTTATTTATTTTTTGATCCTGAAATTATTTTCCCAAGTCAGCGTGATTTTAGTAAATTATAAAAAGCAAACACTGGCCTTCCTTTGGAATTTCAATGGACTTAATGTATGGAGAAACAGGGAGTTTTGTAAGTATGCCAGAGATCATGATTGAATGTATTTTAGCGTGGGAATTTTTTAAAAAGAAAAGTGCTATACCAGTGGCAGTCAAATTCATTCATATAGCTTGATTTTTAAAGCTAAGTTTCAAACAAAGCTTGGCAATCAAATATTTTTTTCTGTTTGCAATTATTTTCTGATGCCAAATTTAAGGGCCATTTGTAGGCTCAATTTAGGGAACAAGTACTTACTACCTAAATTAGTTAATTGCACCCATTATTACTCAGCAAATGAAATTATGTTAGTATACACAAACAAGAAAGCACCACTTAAAATGAGTCCCCATCACTTTTTCCCAGGATTTTCATTGCTCTATTATTATTTTGATAAGTGGGAATTAGAATCCTCTCTTCCTTTCCCATTTCCATCAGCACAAAGCTTATTTATTTATTTATTTTTGCAGAGGTCACAGCTAAAAGGAACCACTTGGCTCAACTTCAGTACCAAAGGAGATCCCTTCAATGGCTTTTAACACTTAATTGGTTAGATTAGAATGAGTGAAAACATCCTAGGGCATTCAGGAATGAACCACTGAACCTTGAAGCCAAGTGCAGAGTCACTTTGCTATTACTTTCGATTAGAAACAAATTCTTACCTTTTCTGTCCTCCTTTTCTCATTTGATGAATACATCGTTGTGAATTATTTAATCATTTACACAAATAAAAGCAAGTATTAACACCAGCCCACAGTTTTTTACCTAATTGCACTCTAGAAGAATCATCAAATTATATTGCATTTGTAGAACCGAAAGGTATCTTCGTGATCATTGAGTCAAACCCTTAGCTTTACAGAAACAGAAGCTGAAGCTCAGAGACAGAAGAGAATTGCCCATTGCCAAGAGTTTGGAAATCTACGATCTTACCAAAGCCCGTTGCATCTTGTTGCCATGACTTTTAATTCCTTCTGTAGCTGTGGCCTCCAGGTTTATGTATCTAGAGCTCACTTTAGTCCTTCCACCATTGTTCCATAGTTTAGAGCAATTCAAATGTCACTTAAGGGGAGTTTCTCTCACTTGCCCTCTAATCCCAGGAGAAGATGAGCTTTCCTTTTTCTATATCCGCACAATCCATTGCTTTGTAATCTTCAAGATCCATGATGGAATCGCTCTTGTAATAGCTATATTATATAGTACGTCCTTGTTTTAAATGTTTTTCTTTTAACACTCATTAGGCCCCAACTTTTTGAGGACAGAAAATCATTTCTTGTATATTTTTGATTGTATCTAACAGAGCATACTGACACTTGAAACAATAGATCAATATATCATATTTTTTTATTCCTGAGATACTTTAATTGGGAGCTAGATGATCATTACACACAGACACAAAGAAATATAAAGGATATTGGAAACTCATCAGGGAGGAAGATAAAGTGGGTGAGAGCTAAAATCTTACCTACCGGGTACAGTGAATGCTACTCTGGGGAAGGGCACAGTAATGGTCTTGACTTAAGCATTATACAAAGTATCCTTATACAAAAGAAATTGTACCTGCTTAATATTTTAAAGTAAATAAATAAATGAGTTTAGAGAATTTTTCTTTGTAGCCGTATTTTAACTCAGGTTCCTGATTCTTCTTGCAATATATTTATGACTTTCCTCCTATTGTATTTATTGCCTTGATAGTGTACATGAATAAGCAGATTATACATCTTCTCCTTGGCTAAAATGATAAACACAAATAGAAAGTGAAACAGTTTTGTATTTTTGAAATACAACTTATCATACCATTGTCCAAAATAACCTCCTCTCCACTGCCAAGGAAAAACTAGGCCAGGCAAGAAAGACATTCCAAATAGAATTTATTCATGACTATTGTAATAGATTAACTCAACACTCTTTAAACAAAAGATGAGAAATTTTTGTTAAATATTTAAGAAATTAAGTATTGGGGTGACCTTGTTGAGCAGTAGAAATTAGTGGGAAATAGGTTAAGATGACTAGGCCACCTATACTTGCCAACAAAGATAAAGACCTTAATGTTCTTGCTAATTACATGTAAAAAACAGTGTTTCCTGGTTCTTGAGAAATAGGTTCCTGTTTTGTAAATCTGGCAAGAGGCTTAGAGAAAGTTTACATTTTAAAGGGAAAGGGAAATAATTTGCATTGTAACTTATCTAAAGTAAATGTCCCATAAAAGAAAGATCTGTAGTCTAACATTAGGGAGAATATGGTCAAAAGGTTAATCAAGCTGATGGGAAGGTCAGGGCTATCGTGATCACAATCTAGTAACCTAATGTATTATATTAACTGCAATACTATATCATTATTGATGCTGCTACCTGCAAATAATAGAAAACATGTCAAAATGACTAACCGATAAGGACTTTTTTGTTTCTTTTTTACTTAAATAGAATTTTCTAGGGAATGCAGTTATAGGGTTAATTAACCAAATATCTCAATAATACCATTGAAAACTCTGTTGTTGCCAATGACCTATTCTGCCATTCACTCTATGCTGGTAAAACTCCTCATGCTCACAAATTTGGAAATACATTTTTGTTGCTTCTTGCAACAAAGTAAAAATGTGTCTCAGAAAAATTTGAATCAATTACAACTTTTAAGATAATTCTCCCACATATCATTGGCTAGAATTTTATCACATAGTCTTTCCTAAGCTAAGCCTATAATATTATGATAAAAATTCAGAATTTCTTTTTTTTTTTTTAACATAAAGCATTTGTTTATTATTGCTATAATCAAGGCAAAATCTCTTAAACAATGAGCCTTGATAATTAATCAGAATTTCTTGATTAGCTTAATATCTATAAGACTGTCTCCTGAATTTCTTGAGGAAAGATTAGATAAAATATTTGTTTCCACACACAAAAAAGTAAAAATGATTATTGGGCCAATAACATAAGAACAAGATACTAAAAAAAGCAGTTATGGGCTAGAATGATTTGTTGTACTATTTGAAATTTAGTATAATCAAACAATTACATGATGACAATCTATCGAATGAGTTCTGTAAACATCTTAAAACACATCTTCTTCCTAAATTTAACACTCCCAGGTTAACTGTGTTTCTGACCAACGGGCTATAACTATTGACTCTCAGTTCGATTTCTATTATATTGCTGGAGCTGCTCACAGAAGTCAAAGAGACACTTGTGTTTCTTAGTTTATTACCAGACATAATAACAGCAGGTGTAATGAAAAGTATACACACGAAGAGATGTATGCACATGGTATGGGAAGGGACAGGGAGCATCCATGCACTCCCCAGGCAGCCCACCATCTGGAAGAGTCATGTGTTCAGTTCTCGGGAATTTCTCCATACTGCGGCCACTTCTTGCTCTTATAAAGACTTCATTGGGATAGGCATGATGGGAGCATGGACACCCCAGAGCAATGCATCTGGACAGAAAAGGCATGTTCTACTACTCATAGACTGAGAGGGAGAAAATCCAGCAAAGGATTGTCCAGATTATTGTTTTCCTTGGTGTGGAGCATTCTTTGCTCTGGAGTAAGGTCGAGGGCCCCTTTCAAAATGGGGGTCTTAGGACCTACAATGCAGTCGATATAGGTCAGAGAAGTTTATGTGCAGCTCCAAAGAAGAAAGACGGAGGAAAATTCTTGCCTTGGGGAGGAAAAGAAGTAGATGAAAGAAGGTCAGAAGAGGGACAGAGAGGGACATTCTGTTTCCTGAGGCCTAAAGCACCTTAACAATGTATCAAAACACTGTAACAAGGGCTAGGAATTATGATTCAGGAATGTGAGTGAAAACACATATGATTCAGGACTGTGAGTGAAAACAAAATGTCACTCCTGTGATATTATGAGATATATACAGAATGTATCTCATAATATCACAGGAGTAACTCAGCCTCCTTCTCCAACAATATAGCTTTCTTTCTCCTAACCTGTCTATATTATTTTGCCACCTATACATGCATCTGAATGTATTATGTATAATTATCTTACATGTTTAATTATTATTTTTACAAATTGACTATTATACGATGTGGGTTTTTGTTCTCTGTTTTTTGTTCTCCTATATTTTATTTCTTCAATCACTTTAATATATTTTATTCATATGAACTGGTTGTTAGCCATCTGAAATTGTTTTTTGGTGAATGGTAAACATAAGGATGACATTATTTTTGTCATTTGTATAACTGATTTTCCAAAATCATTTATTAAACTTTTTAAACATCTTATTTGTTTTTCTTTGATGTATATCAATTATCAACATGATGCATTTCACTTTTATAACAAGAACTCATAATAAGGTATGCTGTCACCCCATCATGTATTGTATTCATGTTATTCATATATGAGAATATTTTTAAGAACTCTCTACTGTATTGAATTCTTTTCTTGCTGATATCTAACAATATTATGTTTCCAGTTCATATAGCTTTTTTTTTTTTTTTTTTAGCAGTTTTTGGCCGGGGCTGGGGTTGAACCTACCACCTCTGGCACATGGGGCCGGCGCCCTACTCCTTTGAGCCACAAGCACCACCCTCCAGTTCATATAGCTTTAAAGTAATTCTTGATATTTGGAAACACAAGCCACTCACTTAGTTTCTCTTCAAAACTATCTTAAATATTAATAGGCCTCTATTTATATACATACATATCTATATCTATATCTTCTATACATACATATATATAATTTTTGGTTTCTCTTTGTCAGCTTTTAATTGTAAAAAAATCCTACTGTGAGTATAATTAAAATTTACATTTAATTCAAACACTTACTAAAAGAGAATTGACATATTCAAAAATCATTGAAATTTTCTCAATAACTTAGAAAATTATTGAGTCTTCTATAAGGCCTCTAATTTAATTTTATATATATCTTCAGAAAACTTGTATATATGTTGAATTTATTTCCAAGAACTTTATGTTTTTCATTGTTATTAGAAATAATACATCTTATAAATTTTATATATTTGAATTTTGTTTTGGTTTTGTTAACAAAAAATATGCAATTTTCTGTATATTGATTTTATATCTAGCAATTTTATAACTCAATAATAACATTTTTTGTACCAAGTTGAAGGGTTATTCTCCTTCTTTTTCCTAATAAGCTATCATCATAATTTCTCCTAATACTGAAAGTTTTGCTTTCTTTTTAATCTTATATGTTTTGATTTTTCTTTTCTTATAATCTGCCTGGTTATGTTTTTGGTTTAATGTTCACTTAAATTGATGATATTGGGATTTCTCTGTTGTTCTTGACCTGAAACTGAAAGTTCTGACTCTGTAGAGTTTACAAAGTTTGTTAGATATTCTCAAAAAGTTAAGGTAGTTTCCATTTTCTTTGCTAAGAATTTTTATTTTTAATCTGGATTGGTTTGGCTTTCCCATAATTTTATTTTATTGATTTCTTTTTTTTATTATTTTTAATTAATCATAGCTTTGTACATTGATGCATTTATAGGTTTTAGGATACTGCTTCAATACACAATGTAAAATGCTTACATTGAACTAAGTAACACACCCATTACAATTATACTCATTTCTTAATAGTTTTGAAATGTACCATTGCATTATGCACATTAGGTAAGGTCCTCCAAATGTCCTCCCTCCCCCCACCATCCCCTCTCCCCAACCCTCTCTCTCCTCTTCCCTTGTATGTTCTGGAGTATAGTTATGTTTTGCCATTCATATGAGTGTGTAGGTGATTATATATTGATTTCATAGTAGTATTGAGTACATTGGATACATTTTTTCCATTCTTGAGATACTTTACTAAGTAGAATATGTTCCAGCCACATCCAGGTAAACATAAAAGAGATGAGTCTCCATCTTTCTTTATGGCTGCATAGTATTCCATGGTGTACATATACCACACTTTTTTAATGCATTCGTGGGTCAGTGGGCACTTGGGCTGTTTCCATATCTTGGCTATTATGAATTGGGCTGCAATAAACATTCTGGTGCAAATGTCTTTGTTGTAAAATAATTTTTGATCATCTGGGTATATACCTGAGGAATTGCAGGATCGAATGGTAGGTCTACTTTTAGGTCCTTGAGTGTTCTCTAAACTTCTTTCCAAAAGGGTCGTATTAGCTTGCATTCTTACCAACAGTGTAGAAGAGTTCCCTTCCCTCTGCATCCACACCGGCATCTGTAGTTTTGGAATTTTGTGATGTGGGCTAGTCTTACTGGAGTTAGATGATATCTCAAAGTGGTTTTGATTTGCATTTCTCTGATGATTAAGAATGATAAGCAATTTTTCATGTGTTTGTACGCCACGTGCCTGTATTCATCAGAGAAGTTTCTGTTCAACTCTCTTGCCCACATAGAAATGGGGTTATTTATTCTTTTCTTATTGACTAGTTTGAGTTCTCTATAGATTATAGTTATCAGACCTTTGTCAGAAGCATAACCTGCAGAGATCTCCCATTCTGAAAGTTGTCTGTTTGCTTTACTTCCTGTGCTCTTAGCTGTGCAAAAGCTTTTTAGTTTGATCAGATCCCAGTAATGTTTTTTTGGTGTTGCTTCAATTGCCCAGGGGGTCCTCCTCATAAAATATTCTCCTAGGCCAATTCCTTCAAGTGTTTTCTCTGCACTCTCTTCTAGTATTTTATAGTTTTATGTCTTCAGTTTAAATCTTTTATCCAGTGATAATTGATTTTTGTTAATGGCAAAAGGTGGGGATCCAGTTTCAGTCTTGTACAGGTCACCAGTCAGTTCACCTAGCACCACTTGTAAAATAGGCACTCTTTCCCCCACTGAATATTTTTGATAGGCTTGTTTAAAATTAAATGACAATAAGTAGCTGGGTTCATCTCTTGCTTCTCTATTCTCTTCCATAAAGCTATCTCTCTGTTTTTGTGCCAGTACCATACTGTTTTGATCACTATAGATTTATAGTATAGCCTGAAGTCTGGTAATGTGATACCTCCTCATTTGTTCTTATTTCTGAATAATGTATTTGATATTTGAGGTTTTTTTCTGATTCCATATAAAATGAAGGACTATTTTTTTTCAAGTTCTTTAAAATATGACAATGGTACTTTAATAAGGATTGCATTAAATTGGTACATTGCTTTGGGTAGTATGGATATTTTAACAATGTTGATTCTACCCAGTCATGAGCATGGTATGTTTTTCCATTTGTTAACATCTTCAGCTGTATCTTTTCTCAGAGTTTCATAGTTCTCTTTATAGAGATCTTTCACATCCTTTGTTAGGCAAATTCTCAGATATTTCATGTTCTTTGGCACTACAGTAAAAGGCACAGAGTCCTTGACTATCTGTTCAGCTTGACTGTTGTTGGCGTATATAAGAGCTACTGACTCGTCAGTATTGATTTTTTATCCTGAGATGCTATATTCCTTGATCACTTCTTAAGAGTTTTGAAGTTGAGTCCCTGGGATTTTCCTGGTATAGGACCATATCATTAATGTAAAGTGAGAGTTTGATCTCCTCTGACCCTATTGGGGTACCCCTGATCACCTTCTCTTGCCTGATTGTGGTGGCTAAGTCTTCCATTACTCTCTTGAATAGCAGTGAAGACAGTGGGCATTCCTGATATGAGTGGAAATGTTTTCAATTTTATAGCATTCAATATGCTATTGGATGTGTGTTTGCTGTAGATGGCCTTTATCAGTTTAAGAAAACATCCCTTCTATGCCTATTTTCTTCAGTTTTCTGATCATGAAAGTATGCTGGATATTATCAAAGGCTTTTTCTGCATCAACTGAAAAAATTATATGGTCTTTGTTTTTTATTTTATTGATGTGATGTATAAGATTTATAGATTTGCATATATTGAACCAACCCTGTAACTCTGGAATAAAGCCAACTTGATCATGATGTATAATTTTTTTAATGTGTTGTTGACTTCTGTTTGCTAAGATCTTATTGAATATTTTTGTACTGATATCCATTAATGATATTGGTCTATAATTTTATTTCTTTGTTGGATCCTTTCCTGGTTTGGATATCGGGGTGATTTTGCTTCATAGAATATGTTGGGAAGTATTACTTCTTTTCATATGCTTTGGAAAAGATTACATAACACAGGTACTATTTTCTCTTGACAGGTTTGATAGAATTTGAATGTGAAGCCACCTGGTCCTGGATTTTTCTTTTGGGGGAGATTTTGTATTGTTGATGCTATTTAGTGATTGACATAGGTCCATTCAAGATTTCTAATTCTTTCTAGTTGAGTATAGAAAGGTGGCATGCTTTCATGTATTGGTCCATTTCCTTCAGATTTTCATGTTTCTGGGAATAGAGATTTTTGTAGTAATCATTGAGGATTTTTTGAATTTCTAAAGTGTCTGTTGTGATTTCTCCTTTATTGTTTCTGATAGATGATATTAGAGATTTTACTTTTCTATTTCTGGTTAGGTGGGCCAAAGGTTTATCAATTTTATTAATCTTTTCAAAAAACCAACTTTTTGTTTCATTGATATTCTGAATGATTCTTTTGTTTTCAATTTCATTTAATTCAGCCCTAATTTTGGTTATTTCTTTTCTTCTGCTGAGTTTGGGTTTAGAATGTTCTTCCTTTTCCAGTTGCTTGGGATGACCCATTATGTTGTTGGCTTCTTCTCTTTCTCTTTTCTTGATGAAGGCTTCCAACGCTATACCTTTTCCTCTTAGGACTGCATTTGCAATATCCCACAGGTTTTGATAATTTGTGTCTGTGTCTTTCCTGAATTGCAAAATGTTATATAGCATAACATTACATAACATATATTACATAAAGAGGTAACATATGTTAATTCTAAGTCAGTAAAGAGACTAAATCAGAAAAAGAGCGGTTAATTAATTAAAATAATGAATTTATTTAATTCAGTAAAGAAATCTAAATCAAGAAAAGAATATCAACAATAGCCAGAAAAGAACCCCTTACCTCTCTTTCAGTCACTTCCCCTCTCATTAAGAATGAAAGAAAGAAAGAAAGAAAGAAAGAAAGAAAGAAAGAAAGAAAGAAAGAAAGAAAGAAAGAAAGAAAGAAAGAAAGAAAGAAAATAAAAGCAAAGAAAAGACTACCATCATCTTCTAAAACCACAGATCAGTAATGCTTGCTTTTAACCTTTATGTAAATGGAAATACATCACAAGTACATTTTTTGCTTTAGAGTATCTTTGGCTCTGATTTCATTTATGACATACATGTTGTTATGTGAAGTTGTAGTTATTCCAGTACCACAGACAAATAATATTCTATGTTTTGAACACTATGTATTTATCAATTTAAGTGCTGATGGACATATGATTTTTGTATGTCATGAATAGCATTTCTCTAAATATTAATGTACTTAAGTTGTGAAGAACACATGTATGTTTTTCTTGGATACATTCCTAAGAAGGAAACGGTTGAAACATAAGGTCTGTATATGCTCAACGTTGGTATATATTGGCAATCAGTTTTCCAAAGTGGTTGTACCTTCCTACTCATCCATTTACTGTTTGTAAGAGTAAAGATTGCTCTATATTTTTGCAAAAGTTAGTAGCTACTTACATCTCTTTTACATTTTAGGCATTCTAATACCCACCTAGCAGTTATGAATTGTAGTTTCAATCCACAATTCTCCAATGACAATGGGTTATTGCAAGGTGTATATCATCACTTGTGAAGTGGCTATTCAAGATTTTAACCATTTTTCTTATGAGTTGTCTGTATCTTTATAATTGCTTTAAAATCATTATATGTTCTATGCAAATCCTTTGATGAATAAATGTACTACAAAATATTTTCACCAAATCTGTACATTGCCTTTTATTTTTAATGGAATTTAAAAACTGAACTTAATGTACATATAGCCCAATTTTCTGTTTCTCTTTTTGTTAGAGATTTCCTTAGATAGAGTTTAAGTAACTTTTGTTTACACTCGAATCTGGAAAATAATCTTTAATCTTGCATTTCAATTTTTAAAATCTACTTTTGACATTTAACTTTAGATTTATAATTTTTCTATTGTTATTTTTGTCTCTGATATTATATTAGTTTTCTGTGACTATGGAAATAAATTGCCAATGAAAAAATATGCTTTTTTATAACTGTGTAAGTCAGAAGTCTAACACAGATGAGATCTGTTATTTTGCCTTTTCTAGCTTCTAAAGTCAATCTTCATTCATTGGCTACTAACCCCTTTCCACCTTCAAAACCAACAAAGGGGAATCCTCCTCCTACTATATCACTCTGATCTTTGATTTCTCCCCTTTTCACTTTAAGGACCTTGTGAATAACACTGGGTCCACCCCTATAAAACAGGCTAATTTCTCTGTTTTAGGCAACCTTAATTTCTGTTTGCTGTGTAAAGTAATGTGTTTACAGATTGCAGGGAGTTGGACACGGGCACCTATGAAGGTCAAGTTTCTACTTCCCACAGGTATGTAATGGAGCCTAAGACTTATGTTTCTTTTCATGTTGATATTGAATTGATCTATTATCATTTACTAAAGATTCACTACACTTTTATATCAAAAATCATGCATTTGGTTGTGTTTCTGAACTTTCTTTTCTGTTCTAATTATTCTTGAGCTGACACCATGCAATTTTAATTCTCATTTTAATAATTTTCAATATCTAATAGTACTGCAGCCAAATTATTTTTTTTTGAAGACTACCTTGGCTAATTTTGATCCTTTGAATTATTAGAAATATTTTAGAATTATATTGTCAATTTCCAAAAATAAATGATAGGATGTTTATTTATTGGTTTAAATTTATTTGGATTTAAAACTGATGATACTTATATGTTTATATATTCTTTATAAACATTCAACAAAATTTTAAATTTGTAGATTTAGAGTCCTGTAAGTTTGTACAGATTTATTCATAGCTATTTGAGATCTTAGAATGCAATATTCAACTGAACCTTTGTTTTTCAAATTTTATTTTCTTTGTTGCCAATACATGAAATGCAATGGATTTTTCTACATTGCCCTTCTATTCAGTGGTCTCATTCTATTACTTTATCAATTTGTAGCTTATTTGTGGAAAGTGAAAAACTGCTGTACTTTTAAAAGTTTTCAGCTTAACATTGCAGGCTTTACTTAAGGAAGCATTACAATTCAGTAAAATTCATAACTGGGCACATGTGAAGTTAATCAATGCTCTAATGTTCGTATCAAAAGCTGTACAAAATTGTCTCTCCTCTACCAATATCCTTATTCCTAAGTAAACCCTAGAATTTTAGTCTCCTGTTTTACCCCAGAATAAACAGATATTCTCAGGAGAAAGTTGGCTTTAGAAATTTGGTAGTTTTCTGTGGTGTCTCTTTCTAGAGAATCTCAGGTCTCAAGTTTTTGAACTCAGCAATTCAGCAGCTCTCTGATGCCTTGAAACAGAAGGGTTCAGCACTTTTTATGACTTTTGTAGCTGTTTCTGGTTTGCTTTCCATTTTACATGATAGTGAATATGACATGTTAGAGTTTATCTAATTAGCTATGTAAATTATTGAAAAAAAGCATAAAATCTTCCTCCTTTTAGAGTGTCTAATATTAAAATATAATTTTCTTACATGAAAACCCATTTCAGTTATTTTTTAAATAAAATTTATTTTTATAACTTTATTTTTTCTAATTTTGTTGAGTTTGTTATTTAATTACCTCTTTAATTTTAAATTTTGGCTTGACAATATTTACTTTTTCTTTGTTTCAAGTGTAAATATTCATGTTTATAAATTTAAGTATAATCACATTCAGGTATACCTCAAAGGATTAAAATAAAGAATTTTAATTTTCGGCTCGGTGCCTGTGGCTCAGCGGGCTAAGGCACCAGCCACGTATACCTGAGCTGGTGGGTTCAAATCCAGCACAGGCCCACCAAACAACAATGATGGTTGCAACCAAAAAAAAAAAAAAAAAATGGCCGGGTGTTGTGGCGGGCGCCTGTAGTCCCAGCTACTTGGTAGGCAGAGGCAGGAGACTCGCTTGAGCCCAGGAATTGGAGGTTGCTCTCAGCTGTGATGCCATAGCACTCTATCCAGGGTGACAGCTTGAGGTTTTGTCTCAAAAAAAAAGAAAAGAATTTTAATTTTCTAGAGTGTTAAATACTTTAAGGCAAGATCTGACAACTAAGTTCATGAACTCATCTTAGAAAGGGGCTACACACCTTATAGCTGAATATCATTGCATTCACCCTCTACATAATCCCCTTGGGAAGCTATGCACCAATGCCAACCTAGTCCATCCATCAATATAATTCTGGAAATCATTTTCTGGAATGACTATCAGAGCTGTCATCACATGTCAAAGAAAAACACTCAATAACAATATTGACTTCCACTCAGCAAGTCATCGCCACATATTACACAGCTGTAATATATACCAAGGTTATGAAGTCTTAAAGAATTGTTTGCACAGTGCTGTCAATCTAAGTGTATGGTAGCAACTTTGCAAATTTAACTTTCAGTTCTTTGGTCTATTAATATAATATTTCCATCTATATAAATGCATAGATTTTAGATATCTATCAATCTATCTTCTTAGTTATCTTTCTAAATATATTTTGTCAGCTTTTAGCAAATCATTTAAACTCATCAACAATTACTTTGATTATTAGTATTTTGTAGGCATTGAGGCAGGCACTGAAGAAGTGAATATGAAAGAGTCTAGCTCTGCATTCACAGAGATCAAATTAGAACCATAAAGATTAAATTGAAATAAAACATAGGTGGCACAATCCACTGTAACAAGCATAGCCAGGAAAGTTGTTTAAAGATTGATAATGAGAGTGGGGAAATTTTTGCGTATTTGTAATGAAGAGAATTAATAGAGACTGCTTAGTGAAGAGACTCTAAACTCAGCCTTGAATAACAAAAAGGAGTTATTTGAACATGAGGTGGTAGCAGGAAGGGTTCTGTGAAAATGAAGCAAAGAAAGAGACAGTTTCTGGCAGACAAATGAGAGTATGGGCACGGAGACTTAGGAGTCCAAGGAACCCTCGTGGAACAGCTGAGATTTAGACCTAATAGAGGATACAAAGCAGTGCAATGACAGACTGGGTTGAAACTTGAGCTTGAGCTTTGTTATATAATGCCAATTGTCCTTATACGGGTTATTCCTACTAAATAAATTTAGGAAAGATCTTGAAGTTTCACTGTGAAACTGTTTGATCTCCTTCAGCCAAATTGATTAGCCATTTGACTAGGTTTCCTTAGTTTCTAAACTCAATATAAAGTATCTGAAATAAGACTTCTGAGACATGTATCACTCTGTGAGTTAGAGAATTCCTGTGAGACATTAGATGCGATCTGGTCAGTGTCCTTAGAGTGACTCCCCGGAGGATCAATTTTTCTTTCTAACTGTCCATCTCAGTTAAATTTAGGGAAGTCTAAATTGAATAAGCAAGGAGGAAGACATTCACTTAACTAAAAGAACTTTTATAACTTCAGATTTTTTTTCGAATCCATGGGATACTCATCCCTTTAGCAACCATGAACAATATTTAATATGAAAACTACAGTTTTGGATTGCCCTAAAGATCAGATGAATGGAGGAAACACGTTCTCATTTAAGATGATTCTCCAACAATGGGAATTTGTAATCTAAACTTCACATCAACTCTTTTCCTGTTTCCTTGCCATTCGTGATGTTGAAAACGTGCTTAATGCACTCAATGCACTCAAATTTAATCCTTGATTGCTTAATCTCATAATAAGAATAGAGAAAGGACACTTGGTCTTATGTCTTTCCTGTTGTGGGTTCAATGATAACAATGTGTATTGTATAATATTTCAGTAATATGGATGTTTGCATGAATGAACTATCTTATTTTTGATTTTAGAACTGAATAGACCAATGAGTGTAAAGTTATCTTTAACTGGTAAAGATATTTTCAAGTAAAAGAAAACAGGTAGAACAACTAGAAATTACTAAAACAAAACCAAAAAAAGGAAGTCAAATAATATATAAGTATATAAAAACTACAGACTGAACAGCAGTAAATCTGGCTGTTAAGAATGTGAGAATCTTTGGACACAGAACTTTTGAAACCTAAATGTCTCCTCTAAATCAGTTTTCCAGAATGCTGTCTTTTTTCATAGAGAAAATTCCCTAGGATGTAGGAGAGCTGGCTGCTCAAGTCCAGACTGAACATTCACTGCTGCGTGAAGAGAGGGAAACGGATTTTTGAGACTTCAGAAAAAAAAAATCAGAAGAAGTTAACTGATGACTCCATACTGAGCCTCAGAATCAAAGACATAATAGACATACTCTTATCTGACAATGTGAATGTTACTTTCTTTGCATTAGTATTATTATTATTATTGCTTAATATTTGGATGCAGCAATCGTCTGATTTCTTTTCTAAATGTATTTATCTTCATTTATTCACTATGAGGTTGTTGTTTCTAGTCCTTATCTTAAACATTGTTATTGTTATTAAATTTTAAGCCTTTTTAATTCTGTGAAGGCAAAAAGTAGAAACCTAATAAACACATGTGTATGTAAAAAAAAAAAAAGAAGAGTGGGCAAAGGTTTTTTTTCTTTATCAGTGCCAATAAATGTAAAAGAAATTTACAAAAGTGATGTTGTTGTTTTTATTTTCTTTTTTATGCATACAACAGTTTAAAAGAAAATCTGTGGGGGAAGGAACACTTGAAGAAACTCCCACCACATCAAATATTCCATGCATGTTAGATTGTATTATTATCCACAGTTTGAAGTGGAAGCAATGTAACAGTGTGTGGAACTGGCAGGCAGAAAATGTAAATTTAAATTACAGATTTTCTGGTAAAAAGGTGACCTCTAGTAAATTGATTTATCCTTCTGAGTCACAAAATTCTTTATGTATGAGATGAGTGTGGATGACAACTCTAGCTTCCTGGGTTTTCCCTTGATAAAATTAGCTAAAATTTAATTCTAGTGCCTAACTCTGAACCTGGGCCATGGTAGATAGTCAATAAATACCAGTTTATTCCCTTGTGGTCTATATAAAATTGTGGTTCTCAGCTCAATTCTGGTATCTGCTAGCAGACTTTAGAGACTCGCTAAACCTATCTCTGTCTCAGTCCCCTATCCATTACCCACTCATCAAAGGTAACAGATATTTTCTTCTTGATGAAACCATGGTTTGGAAGTGAAATAACACATCTTGAGTGTAACACTTTGTTATCTTACATTTAATACTTAGATGTGAAGAATTAGACCAGAAGTGGTATGGCTCACACCCTAGCACTCTGGAAAGCTGAGACAGGAGTTTGGCTTGAGCTCAGGAGTCCAAGACCAGCTTGAACAAGAGTAAGACCCTGTCTCTATTAAAACAATAAAAAAAAAAATTAGCTGAGTGTCAGGATGGGCACTTTAAAAACAGCTACTAGTGAGGCTGAAGCAGGAGAATCACTTAATCCAGGAGTTTGAGGTTGCTGTGAGCTATGATGATACCACTGCACTCTAACCTGGGCAACAGAGCACCACTCTGTCTTAAAAAAAATGCAAGGAATTACACTTGAGGTAAAACATTACTTTTTCACTTTTAAAAAGCTAACACCAACTCACCACTGGCTAGAAACAGCAAACCCCAAAATATATTAATATGTCTGATTATAAGCAAAGTTAATAACAAATTCTAATGCTACTATAAACAAATTTTTAGTTTGTATAAGTCAATGGTTATCAGAATAAAGTTATTTGGTAAAGAATAAAGATAACTTGAAATAAGTATGTCTTAAGAAATGGAACTGATGCTAGTTTTGCTGGATTCAAGAAAATCTGTCTCCAAAAGTGAGGTGTGTTAGCAGGCTTTCAAGTAGAGTCAAGCTCTTCATCTATTTTGATGTTGTATTTACATGACAGATGCTTATTATTCCTTTTTCAAAAAAAAATTTACGGCTTGGCGCCTGTGGCTCAACGGGCTAAGGCGCCAGTCACGCACACCTGAGCTGGTGGGTTCGAATCCAGCCTGGGCCCACCAAACAACAATGACCAAAAAATGGCCGGGCATTGTGGCGGGCGCCTGTGGTCCCAGCTACTTGGGAGTCAGAGGCAGGAGACTCGCTTGAGCCCAGGAATTGGAGATTGCTGTGAGCTGTGATGCCACAGCACTCTATCCAGGGTGACAGTTTGAGGCTCTGTCTCAAAAAACAAACAAACAAAAAAATTTACATGTGCAACATTGTAGAGATATTCTTTTATTCAAAAAAAAAGAAAAGAGAGAGAGAGAAACTTTTCACGAAAAAAGATCCTAGCTGCATAGCACAGTGGGAGTAGCTCTGGAGCAGAGTTAATTGAACAGTACTCCGGGTAGGGTAAAATTAATAATTTTTTTCCAAAGGAAGATGGAATTATACCTAACAGGGATTTGATACTCCCAATGTCCATAATATTTTTAAGGTAAATTTTCAAGATTACATGTCATGATTAAGTGTTATTTAGAAAAGTTGTCAGAGAAGAGTTGGAATTTAAAGAATTTTCTGGAAGGCAAAGAGCTGTAAAAGGCCTTCTACTATGAGCAATGAGACTTTGTAAAGGAGCTGATACTTGACATTTAAATTTGATGCCCTGATTTTGTGCACCCTGACAGAAAAGTAAGCTACTTAATATATTTTGAAAGATCTGATTTTATGATATAGCCCTCTAGTCAGCTGTCACCTCTCTCTGCTCCACTGCCTCACACACAGGCTGTGTGTGTCCCTGTTTCTCTGTGCTGGTCCGTTATGTTCTCTTACTTGACGTGCATTTCACTCTCCTTCCCCTTTTCTTAAGTGATTCATCCTTTGATATTTTTATGAATATGTTTTCTTTCTGTGGGTTTTGAAGGACAAATCTGTCCACAATTGTCCGCAAATTCTTTCTATACATTTTTTTTTGGTTGCAGCCATCATTGTTGTTTGGCGGGCCCGGGCTGGATTCAAACCCGCCAGCTCAGGTGTACATGGCTGGCGCCTTAACCCGTTGAGCCACAGGTGCTGAGCCAATTCTATACATTTTTATTATACATCTATGATAATTCCTGAGTTTTTTTGTGGTGTGTGGTACTTTTAATGATATTTATTTTTAACTAAAACTTTTATCTGCTGTCAGTTTTGCCTTGCAAGGCACCAAGCAGTGCAATATCTACTATTTTTACAGATAGGGTTCTGCCATTGCCCAGGATGGAATCCATTTGTATCATCATGGATAACCCAACACTTACTTAAACTCCTTGGCCCAAGCAATCCTCCTGACTCACCCTCCTGAATAACTGCATCTGGCTTATTTTTGTATGTTTTGTAGAGGTAAGATCTTACTATGTTGTTCAGGCTGGTCTCAAACTGGCTTCAAACAATCCTCCCACTAGTTGTAATGCTAGACTGAAAAGAAACACAATCAATTAGTGGGGTAACAAGTTCCCACTTACAAATTGGGGGTTGCTTACCTAGAAAGAATAAAGGTAACAGATACTGAGCAGCAAATATTAGTCTCTAGATGAATTTTATAATTGCTTGGCCATCATCGTGTTAAATGCCCACTACTTGGACGATCCCAATAGGTCGAAGCAACTGTGATTGTTCCAAGAAATCAGCCAGTTAGAGATCTGCCTCTACTGCTCCTCAGTAGGGGTGCGGGCTGGCAGTTTTCCTCAGACGAAGACTGCAAAGCAGAACAGGCATCATGACTGACCTTCCTAAAACACTGAAGTTGAGTAAGATAGGTCTAGATATAGTAAGCTGAGTAGTGACAAGGAATTGATAGGATCAATTTTGTCCTCATTAAGCTTTTATTGATGGTGAGGAAAAACTGCTCATAACTGTTTCTGCAGGCCAAATGAGATTATTGCAGACAAGGCTGTAATAAATATTACAAAAGTAACTTGGGGTCACTGTACCCATAATCTGTTTCCCAAAGGGGACAGACGGCCTACTATAGTGTGTGTAGACATGGAATTGCTCTCTTATTCCAGCCAGAAGCTTTTCCTGCACTTTCACCCCTGAAATCATGTTTAATGAGAGACCCACATTTACTTGCAAATGGAAAACGGTATTTTTATTCTGAAGGTTTTAGCCTTGTTGCTTTCCAGTGCCTGTTTCTGCTTCACAGATGAAATGATGGGGGTCAAGGCCAAGGCTCCCTGGCATCTTCAAATGAGCTAACAGAGAGAGTAAATTTCCTACAGTGCAATTCTTCTTTATCAAAGAGTTTCTGTCAGAGAGGACAAAAATCAAGGCAGCATGGAAAGGAACTAGCGTCTCCTATAAGGTTCTCTCAGAATGATATCTAAGCTGAAAACACCATCTCTAACAGGTGAGTTATGCTGGAGGTTGCACCCAGAAAGACACAGGAGCCCTTAGAAGAGACTTCAGGTTATTTGGGCTTATTTATTGAGGATTTTTGCTTGGAATCTAACTTTTTAATAAAAATTGTAAACTTTTGTTGTGTAACATACATACACAATTGTATACACATACTCATTATGCCTTCGAAATTCACACTTGTTCTAAAGATAAATTGTCCACTGCAGTTGTAATTCCCCAATGGTTATTTAACATGGTGACTCCTCTGTGCAGAAGTTTAGTTTAACATATACCTCGAACACACATCTTAGCCTGGAATGACCCTGTCCTAATTATCAGTCAACTCAAATCCTCCTCATCTCTTATATCTGAATGCCTACCTGTCAACCTTGATGACTTTGATTTGTTGCTTTGTTAGTTTCTTCTTGGTATTCACCCTTTCTTTTGTAAACTTTATATGACTTACATTTTTCTTAAGCAGGCACTTCCACACATTGAGAATAGTGTTTAGCACAAAGGATGTTTTGAAGTGGGAAGTGTTGGTTGCATAACAAAATGAGAAGTGTCTTGAGGATAATCGCTCTACTTTTTGAATCATTAATTTATTCATTGGAAAATATTCCTTAGGCAGCTACTTACTATGTGTCAACAGCTACACTAGATGGGATAAGGCTTCCCAATCTTTACAGTCTTCTGCAAAGAATAGAGAATATTAAATAGCAAAACACATGACCCAAACTCTAAGTCTAGATTACTCATGAGTATTTATTTTCCATTTTATAATTGGTAAAGATGTCATTAATTGTCAAGACTGTAGAAAACACTGTACCTAGTGCTACAGAAAAATTAATAGAAATTTAAATCAAGCTTCACCATAAACAAAAGTAAAAAAATTAACAAGAAGACAGGGAAAATTGGCTCTTGAAAAATTACCTATATATGAAGGAGTCAGAGGTGGCAAAACTTATGATAGAAAAAGGAAGTTTGAAATGAGCTTTGTGTTAAGACATTTATACTCTATACTTAATGGATTCTATATGTGCCCTTGCAGTATGCACCATAGGTGTGGTTCCACTGTTCACCCTCCCTCTATCTGACCCCACCCTCCCCTTCCATCCCCTCTTCTCCCTCCTTATGATCTATGTCTTTATGATTTAATAAAAAAATAAAAAGTTAAAAACAAAAAATGAAATTAGCTTTGAAGGAGAAATAGATGCTAAGCATTTTTCATATGTTTATTGGCCATTTGTCTATCTTTTTTGAAAAACATTTGCTCATGTCTTTTTTCCAGTTTTTAATGGTGCTGTTTGATTTTATTCTTTTCTGATTTGCATTTGTTTTTATAGATTTTGTTATTAAGCCAATTGATTTTCTCCCATTCTGTAGTTTGTCCCTTTGTTCTGTTGATTATTTCCTTGCCTATGCAGGAAGTTTTTAATTTAATTGAGCGCATTTATTTATTTTTGTTTTTATGATTGCTATTTGGATATTATTTATAAATTGTGTATCTTGGTCATATCTAGAAGAACTTATCCAATATTTTCTTCTAGCAATCAAGAACTAAAAGTAGATGACCATTTGATACAGCAGTCCCACTACTGGGTATTTACCAAAAGGAAAAGAAGCCATTTTTTTATTTTTACATTTACCTGGGTCAATTAGGTTTCTACTTTTTGCTTTCACAAACTTTAAAAGGCTTAAAATCTAAAAGAATAACAATGCATAAGATAAAGTCTAGAAACAAAAACCACGTGAATAATGAATGATGACAAATACATTCAGAAACGAAAACAGATAATTACTACATCAAAATATTAAAAACATTAGTAATAATAATACAAAGAAAGTAACGTTCACATTATCAAATAAGACATTGCAGAGTGCTTTGACTCTGAGGCTCAGTATGAAGTCATCAATTAACTTCTTATTTTTCTCCCAAAGTCTCAAAAAAAAGACAACTAATATTATATCAATAAAGGTAAAGGAGAGTTTCAAAAAACAGATCATGCCAAATCTTATAGACAATAGAAAAAGAAGAAATATTTCAAAATCATTCTACTGGATCTGGATACACCTGATACTGAAATTGGAGAAAATATATTGTTATAAAGGTAAATTACAAACATACTTCATTATAAGTGAGGATGCAATATCGTAAACAACATTTTAACAAGTTGAATTAAAAATTAATGTTTAAGTAATGTACTTTGTATCCAACTTATGTGAGAATTAGTCACTAGTTTCTTTCCTTTTTTTTTTTTTTGTTTTCTTTCTCTCACCCTCTCCCTCCTTCTTTCTCTGTTTACTCTTCTCCTTCTCCTATGCCCCAATGTGTCATTAATTGTCACTAATTGTCCTCAAAACAAAGTTGAATACATAGGACTCATGCTTGTCCATTCCTGTGATGTTTCACTAAGAAGGAATGTCTATGATTCCCAGAGCAATTTACCGATTCAACGCCATTCCTATTAAAATACCAATAGCCTACTTTCAAGACCTGGAAAAAATGATTCTGCACTTTGTACAGAACCAGAAAAAGCCCCGTATAGCTAAAGCGGTTCTTAGTAATAAAAACAAAGCTGGGGGTATCATCATACCAAATTTTAAGCTGTATTGCAAGGCCATAGTGGTCAAGACACCATGGTACTGGCACAAAAATAGAGACATAGATACTTGGAATCGTATAGAAAACCTGGAAATGAAACCAACAACTTACAGCTATCTAATTTTCGATTACCAAACAAGAGTGTTCACTGGGGGAAAGATGCTCTATTCTAAAAATGGTGCTGGGAAAATTGGATATATGTATGTAAAAGACTGAAACTGGATGTGTACCTTTCCCCACTCATGAAAAGAAGTCATTTTTACCAAAAAAGAAAAACAAAAAACAGCACTCCAGTGTTTATTGTAGCAGAATTTATGATTGCAAAGATGTGGAATCAAGCCAAATATCCATCAATTCGTGAGTAGGTTCACATTACCTTGTACAGGCATACCATGGAATACTACTCAGTAGAAGCATGATTTAATGCCTTTTGCAACAATTTAGATTGACCTAGAGACCATTATCCTAAGTGAGTCATCTAAAAAATGAAAAAAACAAACATTTTATGAACCCACTAGTAAATCAGAACTTACTCATCAGCAGACTCACCCATAAAGATAAGTAAAACTCAAAGGAAGTGAAGCAAGAGGGAGAGTGAAGAAGGGGATAGGAGGAAATCCACCTGACAGGTACAGCGAAAACTTTTTAGGTGACAAAGACACTTATAACCACTTCTCAAGCTCTATAAAAATGATTCGTGTAACCCAAAACATTGTAACCCTGTAGTATCTTGAAATAAAAAATGGTGGAAAATGTACATAGTGAAAGTGTGCGGTATAATAGCTTGATATACACAATGACTACCACAATTGATAAACACACCCTACTGATTCATAGTTACTATTTAGGTTCAACTGTGTTCCTGTGCCTCTGTGTGTGTATGGTGAAGACACTTAAAATATGTTTTCTTATCAAATTTCAAATAAACAATTCAGTATTGTTAATTATACTCATCATGCTGTACATTGGATTTCTACACTTTATATAATAACCAAGATTTGTACTTTTTTTTTTTTCAAGATTTGTACTTTTTAATTTATACCTTCCCAGGTCTCTCACCCCCAGCTCTTACCAATCACCATTCCACTCTTGGCAGCCATGGGCTTGGATTTTTAAATTTTCAAACACAAATGAGACCATACAGTATTTTCCTTTGTATGTCTTGCTTATTTCACATAGCACAATATCCTCCATGTTCTTTTATCTTGTTGCAAATGGCAAAACTTCCTTCTTTTTCATGACTAAGTAATATTCTATACCATATATACGTGTGTGAATATGTATATGTGCATATGAATATGTGTGTATATATATTTGATATTTATATATATGAATATATATATAAAGTTCCATTCAACTTTTAGTATTTTTGAATTATTTCTGTGGATTTTGATAGCAATTGCATTGATTCTGTAGAGTGCTTTGCGTAATATAGACATCTTAGTAATATTAATCTGTGATCATGGGGTATTTGTTCTTAATTTATTTATTCTTAATTTATTTATGCCTTTTTCAATTTCTCCCATCAGTAGATGCTTGATAATGTACAAATCTTTCACCTCCTTGGATAATTTTCTTCTCAAATATTTTATTATTTTTCTTGTTATTATAAATAAGATTGCTTTTTTATTTTCTATTTTGGAAAATGTGCTATTAGTATATGGAAATACAATTGACTTTTGTTAAGTTTGTAGCCAATCATTAACCTGAATTTGTTTTTTTCATTCTTACAATTTTTTGGTAGAGTCTTGAAGGTTTTCTACATAAAAAATTATGTTATCTACAAACAGAGCTAGTTTAACTTCTTCTTTTCTAATTCAGATGGAATTCTTTTTATTGCCTAATTTCTCTGGGTAGAATTTCTAGTACTGTGTTGAGAAACAGTGCTCAAGGTACCTACTCAAGGTACAAAAACTCTGGATTTGCTTCTGAATTTTGCTCAAGGTACAAAAACTCTGGTTTTGCTTCTGAATTTAGAGGAATAGATTTCAGCTCTTCAATGTTGAATATGATATCAGCTGTGGGCTTGTCAAATGCAACCTTTACTATGTTGAGGTGCCAAATTTGTTGAGAGTTTTTATCATAAAGAATATTGAATTTCGCCAAATGCTTTTCTGCATCTATTGAGATGATCACATAAATTATATCTTTCATTCTGTTAATGTATTTTATCTCGCATATTGATTTGCATATGTTGAAAGATCCTTGCATGCCGGGGATAAATCCACCTTGATTATGGTTAATGATCCTTTAATGTAAGGTTGAAGTTTATTAAGAATTTTCACATTTACATTCATCAGTGATATTGGCCTAACATTATTTTCTTATAGTGCTCTTACCTGTATTTCTTTTAGTATAATGCTGATCTCATAAAATAAGTTTGGAAATGTTTTCCCCTATTCAATTTTTGGAAAAGTTTGAGAAATGTTGGTGTAAATTTTTCTTAAAATCCTTGATGAAATTTACCAGTAAAACCATCTAGGCTTTAGCTTTCCTTTATTGGGCGGATTTTAATTACAGAAAAAATCTTCTTCCTCATTATTCACCTGTTCAGATTTTCCATTTTTCTCATATTTCAGTCTTAGTAATTTGTATGTTTCTAGAAATTAATCTATTTCTTCCAGGTTATCAAATTTGTTCATTTAAGACTGATAGTTGTTTCCTATAATCCTTTATATTAGTATTGTATCAGTTGCAAGAGATACTCTTTCATTTACAGTTTTACTTACGTGAACATTTCCCCTTTTCCTCATGGTTTGTGTAGTTAAATGTTGTCCCTTTGTTAATTTTTTAAAACAATGTTTGTTTTTTTTCAGTTTTCCTATTGTCTTTCTAAGTCTAGTTTCAACTTTTCTGCTATAATATTTATTATTTTCTTTATTCTTCTGACTTCAAGATCAGTTTGTTCTTCTAATTTCCTGAAGTGCAAAGAAGTTTATTTGAGGCTCGGTGCCTGTGGCTCAGCGGGCTAAGGCGCCAGCCATGTAAACCTGAGCTGGCGGGTTCGAATCCAGCCCGGGCCCGCCAACCAACAATGATGGCTGCAACCCAAACAAAAATAGCCGGG
>CAUYON010189906.1:0-58649 GCA_963573935.1 Arctocebus calabarensis
CAGCCTGGGCCCACCAAACAACAATGACGGCTGCAACCAAAAAATAGCAGGGCATTGTGGCAGGCGCCTGTAGTCCCAGCTACTTGGGAGGCAGAGGCAAGAGAATCGCTTGAGCCCAGGAGTTGGAGGTTGCTGTGAGCTGTGATGCCATAGCACTCTACCCAGGGTGATAGCTTGAGGCTCTGTCTCAAAAAAAAAAAAAAAAAAAGATTGATTTCCAGACAAAATCTATAAAAAGAAACAAAGAAGATTATTTTATATAATGATAAAAGGGTCAATTCAGCAAGAAGATATCACAACTCTAAATATACACATACACACACCCAACACTGGAGTACCCAGAAATAAAACAAATATTATCAGAGCTAAAGAAAGAGATACACTCCAATACAATAATCACTGAAGACTTTGACACTCCACTTTCAGCATTAAACAGATATTCCAGACACAAAATAAGAAAAATTGGACTTAATCTGCATTATAGACCAAATGGAACCAATAGATATTTACAGAATGTTTCTTCCAACATGTGAAGAATACACATTTTTCTCAGCTTATTGATCATTCTCAAAGATGGACTATATGTTAGGCCACAAAACAAGTCTTTTTTGTGGGGTTTTTTTTTCTTTTTTTGAGACAGTGTCTCACTATGTCACCCTCGGTAGAGTGCTGTGGCATCACAGCTCACAGCAACCTGTAACTCTTGGTCTTAAGTGATTCCTTGCCTCAGCCTCCCAAGTAGCTGGGACTTGGCACCCACCACAACACCTGGCTATTTTTTTGTTGCAGTTGTCATTGTTGTTTAGCAGACTAGGCTGGGTTCGAACCTGCCTGCTTCAATGTATGTAGCTGGCACTCTAACCACTGAGTTATAGGCACTGAGCCACACAAAACAAGTCTTAAATTTTTTTAAATTGAGGTCAGATCAAGTATTTTCTCTGACTATAGTAGAATAAAATTAGATTATACAAGGGGAATGTTGAAACTATAGAAACATGTGGAAATTAAACAATATGCTCAGCTCGGCGCCTGTGGCTCAACGGGCTAAGGCGCCAGCCACATATCCCTGAGCTGGCGGGTTCGAATCCAGCCTGGGCCCACCAAACAACAATGACAGCTGCAACCAAAAAATGGCCGGGCGTTGTGGCGGGTGCCTATAGTCCCAGCTACTTGGGAGGCGGAGGCAGGAGACTCACTTGAGCCCAGGAATTGGAGGTTGCTATGAGCTGTGATGCCATGGCACTCTATCCAGGGTGACAGCTTGAGGCTCTGTCTCAAAAAAAAAAATACAATATGCTCCTGAATGACCGTGGGTCAATGAAGGTACTAAAGAGAAAACTTCAAAGTTTCTCAAAACAAGTTAAAATTAAAACACAGCATATCAAAACCTGTGGGATACAGCCAAACTAGTAATAAGTGGAAAGTTTATAGAAGTAAGTGCCTACATCAAAAAGATAGAATAGCTTCAAATAAATAACATAACAATGCATCTCAAAGAACTAGCAAATCAAACACAAAATTAGTAGAAGAAAAGAAATAATAAAGATCAGAGCAGAAATAAATGAATTGAAATGAAAATACAACATAAAAGATGAGGAAAAATCCCAATTATAATAACAACAAATAAAACAAAATACTGTACTTAGTAATAAACTTAAACAAAGAAGGGAAAGCTCTCTATAATGAAAACTACAAAGCATTGATGAAAGAAATTGAAGAGGACACAAAAAATCAAAAGATATTCAATGCTTATGGATTGGAAGACTCAATATTGTTAAAATGTCCATACTACCCAAATCAATCTACAAATTCAGTGCAATCCCCTCAAAATGCAAATGGCATTCCTCATAGAAACAGAACAAATAAACCTAAAATTTATATGAACAACAGAAAACTTAGAATAGACAAACCCATCCTAAGCAAAAACAAAACTGAAGGAATCACATTTCTTGACTTCAAATTATACAACTAACCAAAACAGCATGATACTGGCATAAAACCGGCCACATATATCAATGAGACAAAATAGAGAACCCAGAAATAAATCCTCACATCCGTGGTGAACTTATCTTTGATAAAGTTGCCATGAACATATATTGGGGAAAGGACAGCCTCTTCAATAAACGGTGCTGGAAAAACTGGATATCAATATGCAGAAGAATGAAACTAGACCCTTATTTCTCATCATACACAAAAAGCAAATCAAAATTGACTTAAGTCAAAGACCACAAATATGAAATTACCAAGAGAAAACACTGAGGAAATGCTTCATTGGTCTGAGAAAGGACTTCTTGAGTATTAACACACACACACCCCAAAACACAGGGAACAAAAGCAAAATTCACCAAATGGAAACACATCAAGCTGAAAAGCTTCTGCACAACGAAGAAAACAATCAACAAAGTGAAGAAATAACCCTCAGAATGAGAGAAAATATTTGGAAACTACCCATCTAAAGAGGGATTAATAACTAGAATATATAAGGAGCTCCAGCAACTCAATAGGATAAAATCAAATAATCTGATATAAAAATGAGGAAAGGATCTGAATAGATATTTTTCAAAAAAAGACATGCAAATGGCCAACAGGTATACGAAAAACAGCGCAATATTAGTTAGCAGAGAAATGCAAATCAAAGTGACAATGAGAACATACTGCTAGCATGGAGGCTCATGCCTGTAATCCTAGCACTCTGGGAGGCCAAGGCAGGTGGATTGCTTGAGCTGATGAGTTTGAGAGCAGCCTAAGCAAGAGTGAGACCCTGTCTCTACTAAAATGAAAAACTGAGGCAAGAGGACCAATTGAGCCCAAGAGTTTTAGGTTGCTGGGAGCTATGACGCCATGGCACTCTACCAAGGACAACAAAGTGAGACTCTGTCTCAAAAAAAATAATAAATATCATCTCACTCCAGTTAAAATGGTTTTTATCAAAAAAGATAGGCAGGCTCGGCGCCTGTGGCTCAACGGTCTAAGGCGCCAGCCACGTACACCTGAGCTGGCGGGTTCGAATCCAGCCCGGGCCCACCAAACAACAATGACGACTGCAACCAAAAAGTAGCCAGGCATTGGCGGGCAGCTGTAGTCCCAGCTACTTGGGAGGCGGAGACAAACCCAAGAATTGGAGCCCAGGAATTGGAGGTTGCTGTGAGCTATGATATCACAGCACTCTATCCAGGGTGACAGCTTGAGACTCTGTCTCAAAAAAAAAAAAAAAAAAGATAGGCAATGATGAATGCTGGCAAGGATGTGGAGAAAGGGAAAACATCATACACTATCGGCAGAAATGTAAATAAGAACAATCACTATGAATAGTATGCGGGTTCTTCACAAAACTAAAAATAGAACTACCATATGACCCAGCAACCCACTGCTAGGTATACACCCAAAAGAGATATCAGTATATCTTCACTCCATGTTTATTGCAGCCCTATTCACAATAGCTAAGATATAGAATCTAAGTGTCCATCAATAGATGAATGAATAAAAAAATTATAGTCCATACACACAATGGAATATTAGATAGTGACAAAAAAGTCCTGCCTTATGCAACAACATGGATGGAAGTGGAGAACATCGTGTTAAGTGAAATAAGCTAAGCACAGAAAGACAAATGCTGTATGTTCTCACTTATATGTGAAAGCTAAACATTTAAACGATCGCTTTCGTGAAGACAGAGAATAGAATGATGGTTACCAGAGGCCAGGAAGAGTGGCAGGGAAGGGTGGGGAGATAATGTGGAAATGATGTAAAAATCTCGTTAGATCGTTAGATAGAATGAAATATATTTGGTAGCACAACAAAATTATTGCAATCAACAATAAGTTGGGGTATACTTTAAAATAACTAAAAGAATGGAATTAGAATGTTCCTAACACCAAAAAAATGATAAATTCTTAAAGTGATGGATACCCCAATTACCCTGATTCAATAAATTTACATCGTTGGGGCCAGGCATGGTGGCTGATACTTGTAATGCTAGCACTTTGGAGTCTGAGGCAGAAGGATCCTTTGAGAGGAGTTTGAGACCAACCCGAGCAAGAATGAGACCCATCTCTACAAAAAATAGAAAAAGTAGCCATTTGTCATGGCAGGCACTTGTAGTCCCAGCTACTCAGAAGGCCAAGGCCAGAGAACTGCTTGAACCCAGGAGTTTGAGGTTCCTGTGAGCTAGGATGAGGCCATGGCACTCTAGCTTGGTTAACAGAGTAAGATTCTACTTGAAGGAAAAATAAAAAAGGACATCATAAAAATAAAAAGTGGGAGGAAATATTCACAAATTATATATCTGATAAAGGACTTGAATCTAGAGTATGTAAAGAGCTCTTACAACTAAAAAACAAAAGGACACATAATTTAGTCAAAAATGAGTAAAGAATCAGAATAAACATGTCTGCAAAGAAGATATATAGGTGGCCAATAAGCACAAGAAAAAGATGCTTGAGGCTCAGCAACTATAGCTCAGCGGCTAGGGTGCCATCCACATAGACCAGAGCTGGTGGGTTCCAATCCAGCCTGGGCCTGACAAACAACATTGACAGCTATAACCAAAAAATAGTAGGGCATTGTGGTGGGCACCTGTAGTCCCAGCTACTTGAGAGGCTGAGGCAAGAGAATTGCTTAAGCCCAAGAGTTTGAGGTTGCTGTGAGCTGTGACATCACAGCTCTCTACCGAGGGCAACATAGGAAGACTCCATCTCAAAAAAAAAGGAAAAGAAAAAGAAATGAAGTATTAATACATGGTACAACATGAATGGACCTTGAAAACATAATGGGTAGTACAAGAAGCCAGTTCCAGAAGTCCACATATTACACGTAGTCCATTCATATAAAAGTCCAGTATAAGGAACTCCATAGAGACCTAAAGCAGATTATTGTTGCTAAAGACTGGGATGGAAGTGGGGAGAAAGTAGAGCTTGGCGGTGATAGTTAAAGCATATGGATTTTTTGTGGTGATGAAATATTCTAAAATTGTGGTGATGATTTCACACATCTGTGAGAATACTAAAAAATGTTCATTATATCTTAATAAACTATTTTTTTAAGAAAATAAAGATTCTCCTAGTAATTGGTGGGATGAGTAGAAAAAAAAATTAGTTAGGCTATAGAAGCTCTAAACAGCACTATCAACCAACTTAACCTAATTGGCATTTATAGAATACTCCACAGGACAACTGAACACTTTCTATACCATTATAATTTACCATTCACCAAAAGGAAATTTACCTTTAATAATAATAAATAATATTCTCAGCTATTTAAAAGAAAACTTCAGCAAATGTAAAACATTTCAAATCTTACATCTTATGCTCTCTGACCACAATAGAATCAATCTCAAAATCAATGACAGAAAGACATCTGAAACAAAAGCCCTTCAAATATTCAGATAGTGAACACACAATTCTAATGCCACAAGGATAAAATAAGAAATCACCAGATCAATCAGAAAATATTTTAATTGAGGAAAAATGAAAATATAACACACACACAAATATCAAGCATGAAAGATTCTACAGGTAAGGAAATTTTATGAACAAGTTTATGCCAATAGTTTGATAACTTAGATAAAATAAGCAAATTATTTGAAAAATGCAAAGTAAAGCAAATCTCACTAAAGAAGAAATTTATGCCCATATGTCCATTTAAGAATTTGAATTTGTAGTTAAAATCTGCCCACAATGAAAACCTGGGCCCAGAAGATATTACTAATGAATTCTATCAAATACTTAAGGAAGAAATAATGCCAATTCTACACAAAGTCTTCCAGAAAATTGAAGAGGAACAAACATATTTCAACTCTTTTTTTTTTTTTTTTGCAGTTTTTGGCCGGGGCTGGGTTTGAACCTGCCACCTCCAGGATATGGGACCGGCGCCCTACTGACTGAGCCACAGGCACCGCCCTCAACTCATTTAATTTTTTTGAGGTCAACATTATTCTAATATTAAACTGTAGACATTTCAAGAAAACTATAGAACAATATCTCTCATGAATACAGAATTTTTTAAAATCTTAATAAAATATTAGCCGATTGAACTCAGAAATATATTAAAAAGATAATGTATCATGACCATATATGGTTTAGCACAGGAATTCAGAGTAAGTTCAACATTTGAAAATTAATCAAAGTAACTCATCATATCAGCGCACAAAAAAAGATGAAATTACAATCATCTGAATAGTTTCAGAAAAACTTTGACAAATTCAATATTGATTCTTAGTAAAAATTCTCAGCAAACTGGAAATACTAGCAGGAGAATTCCTTACTCTAATAAAATGCACCTATGAAAAACCTACAGTTAACATCATGCTTCGTGATCAAAAATTGAATACTCCCCCCTAAGATTGGGAACAGGGCAAGGTTGTCTATTCTTACCATGTGTACTTAACATTGGACTAACCAATATAAGAAATAGGCAAGGAAAAGAAATAAAAGTTATACACAATGAAAAGAAAAAAAATAAATTTTTCAATATTTGCATGACATGACCATTTACACAGAAAAATCCCAAAGAATCTATAACAATAGTTATTCAAACTAATAAGTGAATTTAGCAAGATATTAAGATATAAGGTCAATATACAAAAATCCATTATATTTCTATATTCTAGCCACAAACAATCAAAAGTCAAATTCAAAACGCTATTTATAGCAGCATTAAAAAATATGAAATATTAAGAGATATTAACAAAATGTGTTCTTTAATCTACAAAAGATTGTTCTTTAATACACAAAAGATTAGAGAAAAAAATGTGTTCCTTTAATTTGTAAAAAAGAAACTGAAAACCTAAATAAATGGAGCAATGTACTTTTTTCCTGCATGGTAAAATACAAGGTGTTAATGTGTCAGTATTGATCTATATACAACCTTAAATTCCCAGAAAGAACATTATAGAAATTAACAAGCTGAGGCTTGGCGCCCATAGCACAGTGGTTACCGCACCAGCCACATACACCTAGGCTGGTGGGTCCAAACCCAGCCCTGGCCTGCAAAACAACAATTTCAACTGCAACCAAAAAATAGCTGGGCGTTGTGCTGGGCGCTTGTACTCGGGAGACTGAGGCAAGAGAATCTCTTAAGCCCAAGAGTTTGAGGTTGCTGTGAGCTGTGACATAACAGCACTCTACTGAGGGCAACAAAGTGAAACTGTGTAGAGAGAGAGAGAGAGAGAGAGAGGAAGGGAGGGAGGGAGGGAGGAAGAGAAAGAAAGAAAGAAAGAAGGAGGCTCGGCGCCTGTGGCTCAATGGGTTAAGGCGCCAGCCACGTACACCTGAGCTGGCGGGTTCAAATCCAGCCCGGGCCCACCAAAGAACAATGATGGCTGCAACCAAAAAGTGGCCGGGCATTGTGGCGGGCGCCTGTAGTCCCAGGTACTTGGGAGGCGGAGTCAAGAGACTCGCTTGAGCCCAGGAATTGGAGGTTGCTGTGAGCTGTGATGCCACAGCCGTCTATCCAGGGTGACAGCTTGAGGCTCTGTCTCAAAAAAAAAAAAAAGAAACAAAGAAAGAAATTAACAAGCTGAATCTAAAACTAATGTGGAAAAGCAAAAAATCTAGAATAGCCAAAATAGTGTTGAAGAACAGCAAAGTTCAATGACTCACATAATTTGGTTTTAAGATTTAATATAAAGACATAGTTTGAAGATTTACTAAGAAGCTACAGCCAAAGTAGTGTTTGTGTAAGGGTAGGCGTACACCTCAATGAAATAGCATTGAGTCTGGAGGCTTTTCAACAACAGTGCCAAGGTAATATGATGAAGGATTTTTTTAAACAAATACATCTGAAAAAATCAGACATTTGTGTGCAAAATATAAAAACTTGACCTTTACTTTGTCTATATTCTAGCTGTCAAGGAGTGAGAAAGATACTAAATGTGTGTATATTCACATTTCCCTCCAAATAGAAAGATGCTTTCTACTTGAAAATGCTGAGAAGCCCAAGCCATAAATATCTACCACATTGTCTTACCTGGTCTTCTCTCAAAACCCAGCTTCAGGGTTGGTTGGTGCATTCAGAAATGGCCTAGGAAGATCTCTGCACTTACACGGCACCAACTCCTGTTCTTTAATCTGCTTTTTCTTCTGAAGTTTTCACAAGAGTGTGTTTAGTATAGACAAATATAGTTTATCTGGAACCGAGGGAGTTCCTGAGGTGCAGATTTCCAGTTTTCAAATGAAAAAAGTTCTAGAACAAGATAGTTCACCCTCAGCAGAGATATTATCAATTTACTCACTATATCCAACTTCCGTCCTTGTTGCGCCGTCCATGGCTCACAGCTCTGAAAGGCAAGAGCAACTCTGTCGTTATAACTCCAACAGCTGCTCACAGATCTGTGCTGGAGCTGGGCCAGTCAGCCTCCCACTGAATCTAAGCTGAGAGACCAAAAAGGGTGGAGGTCATTGGGCGGTGCACGTGGCTCAAAGGAGTAGGGCACCAGCCCCATATATCAGATGTGGTGGGTTCAAAACTGGTCCCAGCCAAAAACTGCAAAAAAAAAAAAAAAAAAAAGGGGGTGGTGGGAGTGGAGGTTATTTGACAGTAATGGATCTTGGAGATAGATTCAGACTTGGGATAGATTCGGAGGACTGTGTTTGCAGATGGACAGCATCAGAAGCTCGTCTGTAGGACCAAGTGTACAGAGAGAAGTAAAAAAGAAGAGGAGAGAAACAACTCTGGCTGCAGAGATTTCTGGCTTCAGACCATCCTTCCTGTTCTTGGATCCTGCTAAAGACATCCTTACTGAAAAGCCCAGCCACCTAGCCAGGTTGTAAAAGTCTACTGAAAAGATTCTAGCATCTCTCACATTAGATGCACACTGCACATAGTGGGTGCTTACTACATGTGGGTGGAATTGATTTCATCTGTAATGATGAAATTTTATGGCTTTGCATGGCTAAACTATGGTGCCCAATGCTTTGATCAACCTTTAGTCTAGGTTTTATTGTGAAGGAATGTTATAGATGTGATCAACTTTCATCATCAGTTGACTTTAAGTAAAGCAGATTGCCCTTCATAATATAGAAGGACTTTATAAAAGCCTTAAGAACAAAAAACTGGTTCCCCAAGAAGAAATTCTGCCTCAAGACTGGAACATAGAAATCCTGCCTGAGTTTACAACCTGCTCGGCTGCTCTACAGATTTTGGACTTGCCAGCCCCCACAATCCCATGAGCCAGTTTCTTAAAATGAATTAAAATAAATCATATTAACATACATACTTACATCTTATTGCTTCTATTTCTCTGGAGAATCAGGACCAATACATTTGCTAATGCTAACTTAACATAAAGTGATTGAATCAGAACTTCAGAGCAGTAAGGAACCAAGAAACACCATGGACCACAAGATAAAGTGTTCACTGGCCCCTAACCCTGGGGGATCGAAAGGGCAGGACCAGTTCTGATGATACGGCACCTCTCAGAAAATCCTGCTAGGAGGTGGTTGACCCAACAGTTGGTGTATTCTTTTAACACAGGTGCCTTTTGTTCTAAGCTATGAACTGTAATCTTCCGGAAAAAGAGAAAAGAACTCCACTAGGCACTCGAGGAATGTGCTATGCTGATGTTTATCAAGTACTTACAATATACCAGGCTTCACTAGGACCGTCTCATTTCATCTTCCCACAAATCTGGGATACAGAAGGTCTGACAATTAAGTTCACGAACTCATCCTAGGAAAAGTGCTACATACATCATTGCTGAATATCACCATGGTCACCCTTGAAGTACTCCCTTTGGGAAGCCATGTGCAAGTTTGGAACTCTTTTTCTGAAATGGCCATCAAAGCTGTCTTTGTATTACCCTTGATGTCCTGAACACCATCAAAATGCTTTCCTTTCAACATTTCCTTCATCTTCAGGTAAAGAAAAAGTCATTGGGGATCAGATGAGGTGAGTAAAGAGGGTGTTCCAATAGCTATTTGTTTATTGACTAAAAACTCTCTCACAGACAGTTTGATGTGAGCTGGTGTATTGTGATATAAGAGCCACACCGTTTTCATGCCAAGTTTTTCAGTTAAGATTTTCCTGTTTCTCTACTGATATTTCCTTGATCTACTATGCTTCTCACAGTCAGTTGTCAATTTTGATGCCCAGGTGGATGAATTTCTGCAATGTTTTTTATCAGTTCTCCTTGTTACTGGCCACCCTGACCCCACTTCATCACTGATGCTTTCTCTCCCCTCAGAAAAATGTTTAATACATTTGTACACTGCCATTTTCTCCACAGCACTTAACCCCAAAATTTGGGCTATCCTGTCTCCCATTTCACGTCCACTCTTGCCAAATTTACCAAGAAATTCGTGAATATGTGTTCATTTTTCTAATTCAAGCTCCACTATTTTCATGATGGCCCACAACAACAATAATGAACGCCACTCAGCAAAACACCACTGCATGAGGTCATGAATACAACTGTGAAACACTGACACACCAAAGTAATGAAACCTCACTGAGTTGTTGGTACAGTGCTGCCAATGTAAGCGCACAAAGGCAAGTTTGCAAACTTCATTATCAGACCTTTATAGGTCTTGTTACCATCATCTCCAGTTTATGGAAGAAGCCTCTGAGGCTCAAGGACACCAGAGTATCTTGCCAAGTCAAATTAATATGTGGAAAACAGCCATAGTTAGTGAGTGGGCAGTCAACAGTTGAACCTGGGCACTCTGACCATCATATAAACTGCTTTAGGCATAAAGAAGGCAAAGGCCCAGGGCAGGCATAAAGTCTGCTGTCAACAGTGCCAGGCTGCCTTTCTGTGTATGAGCAATGCAGACATGGGGCTGGTCACACTAAGCCACCCTCCCATCACTCCCTCCAACTCCATAATTGTGAAATGACTTCCCCAACCTAAGGTCACATCACCTGTGAAGGCTGGGCCTGCTCTTGCAACAACAAAGACAAAGCCAAGAAAACCAAGAAGATCTTCTACCAGGGCCATGGTGCCCATATATATTGGACTTGGTGTAATTGTAATTGGCAACAATTTATCTCTAAGCCCAACTCCCTGTCTGTAATTCCTTCCGTACAGAGACACCACCGCAGCAGCAACATGCCGGTAAGGAGCTTTGTACCCTGGTGTTACTCTGTTCCTTACCATCTTGGGAAGACAAACCACATAATCAATACAACAAGGGAGCTACCCACATCCTGGGGGCAGAGACGAGATGTCCTAAATCTTTAGCATGTCACAGAGTGTGAGTGTGAGAACCCCCATGGTGGCCAGAAAATAAGCACATCGGTGGTGAAATGACAGGATAGAAATAAATGATCCCTGAGGCCCAGGGTTATGTTATAGGTGTGATAAAGAACCCACAGAATTTAGACCCCAAAGTCAATCCAGGATCTGTTTCCAAATGGGAAAACCATAGAAAGGTTTGCTAATACTCAGGCGAGAAAAACCTGGAAAGCAGTAATGCTAGCCTCTGGGAGAGATAGCAGAGGGACAGGCAGCCCTGCAACCTGTCACTTCAGCCCAGCTGCTGCGCTCTGGAGTGAGACCTGGGGTCAGGTTACAGGGAGCCAGGAGACAAGTCAGCCAGGGGCCTCTCTCAGGACCTGCCCTTGGGGTCTTCAGGCAGGAAGGAAGCCAGGAGATGGCAGCCATGAGCACCCCAGGATAATGAGGGAGAAATTAAGCCTGAGTACTTCACTATCATTAGTATAGCATAGTTTAATTTGCAGCTTTCTTAATAGATGTGACATAAGTAGTATGCCTTTCCACCAAGTGCTCTTAGATTTCACAAAATAAATATGGGCATGTCTTCCAGGTCAGTAAGGGGGTCAGATAAGCTGATGCCCTTAAAGGGCCTCTCATAGGCCAGGCAGGCACTCCACCTGAGTTCTCCTTCATTCCAAAGAAGGCAGCGCTCTTAGGCCTTGCTCTCCCTGCCACCCTGACCCGTCCTTAGTTCCTAGAACCTGAGCCCCTCTCTGGGCACCCATTTCGACTGCCCCTACCAAATGCCTTCAGCTGGCCAAGGCCAGTACTTCTTTCCTTTAGATATAGAATGCTCAAAGCTGACAATTAAGGGCCCCACACGAGGTTAATCTTTTTCCATAGCTAAAAACTATACCCTCAGCTGTAGGGACACCTGCCAGGCACCCAGTGTCGCCACCAGTGGTCACTATGGATGACCCCACAACCTCTCACTGCAGGCTCTGCCCTGACTTCCCTCCCTGTCACCTGGTGGTTGAGGCTTTACAGCTTCTGAAAGTGCTGGCACTGGAGATGGGGAGCAGTGAGCCCCGGCACCCTTTGCAGTCAGAGCTACCTCACTAAGAACCACAGCAGTGGGCTTAGGGAAGGCAGGAAGGAAACAGGAAGAAGGCAGAGAGGTGTGAAGGAATCCGAAGCCTGCAGCTGGTGCTGTGCTCCAGGCTGATCTCAGGCACTTTGCACAGGGAGATCCACACAATCCTCACATCCACCCATGGCGGAGGGGGCGGTTTCAGTAAGCTCCTGCCCACTACAGATGAAGGACCTAAGCTGCAGAGGAAAGGGACACATCCTGGTGATGCTGAGACTGCACCACCCAGGAGCTCACTCATCCACACAGCTGTCCCTTTCTGGCTACCATTTCGAGGCAGAAGAGAAGGCCAGGGAGCCAGCGAATGGGGCCCCATCATTGTCAAGGCCACAGACCCAAATGGAGTACCTACTACATGGGGCACTCACACTGGATCCCACAGTCCTAGTGAGTGGAACAGAAAAGTCTGGGCCTCAACTCCCCCTCCATGCCCCAAACTACCAGCAGAACACATACCAATCAAGCACATGCACTCCAAGTCCCACCATAGCTCTCAAAGGTCCCCAGACTTTATTCCACCACCCTGCCAAGGAGAGCTCCATGCCCAGCCACAGAGTCACAACCAGAGTGTCCCAGGTCATAGGCTGTGCCACAGATTGTCAGCTCAGCAGATCATAGCAATTCCCTCTGGGATCTCCCCAGACCCACCGTAATGCCACCTCTTCACTTCATCCATGGGAAAGCTTAGCAGCATCCCAACACCAGCCTTTTATTGAAAAAACTGAATTTCCTCCAATATATACTAAAAAGTAAAAGTAAATTTACAGACCATACACAAGAAAGGCCCCACTTACCAAGTCATCCCCCATTGCTAAGAGTCCAGAAAAACTGAGGTTGTCCAGGCAGTGATATGGCTGGTCCCCTGGCTCAGGGCTGGTTGTACAGCACTCAGGGAGAAACCTGAACCAATACACGGGATCTGCCACAACTACCAGGAAAGCAAGGAGGTGAGTGCAACCTGGCTTTTACATGTTGCATGGTGCCAGAAGTCTTCCTGCTTGAAGAAGCTTTTTGAATCCTCCCAACAATTGCAAGGAAAGGGTTGTTATCCCCCATTGCATAGGTGACTTTCCAAGGTCACCCTCATAGAACCAGGATAAAAGTCCAACTGGTTCCACCCACTATGTTATACTTATTTTGAAAATAGAATCAACCCAGCCCAATGGCAGAAAAATTATCTACGACACTATTCCCCATCCCGGAGCCCCTCAGGGAATAAGCTAACAGAGCATTCCTAGATGGGAAGTCTGGAAGAGTGGGCAGGGTCTGCTTGTTCAATGAAAGCTTTGCAGGTGACAAGTGCCAGGGCACCTCTGTGGGCTCAGGTGGATAGCCCTGTGTCACCACAGACCCACTTCTGATGATCCTCTTCTTGCCTGATTTCAGGGCCCCATTTCAGAAGCTGGGGATACCCTCCCTGCCCATCTGCTGCCTTAGCCAGTCCCCCACCCACGCTCAGGCCTGCCTTACCAATTATCACGGCACAGGAGTCTTTTTACTTCTTGTCTTCCTGGCACTAATTAGTGTCCTCCACAGGGCTCTGGACACCCTCCCTAACCCCCAGACACTTCCTTTTCTCTTCTCATCCTATATAGTCTCTGAAAAAGATCAAATACTTGTGCAGATTTATTCCTGAAATATTTTCATGGTGACAGGAAATGTTTTATTAGCAAAAGGCATGGGGCACTATTGGTGGGAAATCATCACTATGAGAAACCAGGGAGAAGGGGAGGGTCTGTCAGTCATCTCCCTATGCCCTTCCTCCCCCTCCCAGCACCATCCTAGAAGAGAGGTCCCCAGTGCACCGAAAAGAGGTCGTGAACAACACTCGCAAAGAGCTGTGGCCCAGATACCAAGTGTTCCCACGCAGTCTTGCTCCCTAGATAATCCCAGTGAATCAACCAAAAAACTTTGGAACTCCCAGAAAAATTGAAGAAGGGGGTTGAGGAAAATCAGCACACCAAAATCAATGGTGCCCCAAGAACACATTATGGCAGCAAAAACAGGAATGGGGCAGAAGACAGCTTAATGCATGAATTTCCCTTGAGGCTTAGTGACTTTGGTGAGGATCCTAACAGTGAGGGTGCACTGCTTGGTTGGCTAAATCACTTGCACAATGGAGCAAAGGGGAAATAAAATATTTATCACTTTCCCCTCAGACAGGAAAAAACCGTAAGGAGCAATGAAACCAGTACAAAGTAGAATTAATGTCCAAATAATTGTTGCTATTATGGTTTGATTGTGAAACTTCTACTACAAAAAAATAAATCTTGAAAGATGAAATAAATAATGCAAATAAAAATCGATCTAAAATTTAATCTAATATCCTTGATTACAACAACAAATTATGGAGAAGATATAGAAGTACACTTATGTTGCTGATGTTTCTTATCTTTAATAGATGTTTCATTCCTGACAAAGGGAATGGGTTTGAGGCCAGGCGCAGTGGATCTCATCTGTAATCCCAGCACTTTGGGAGGCCAAAGTGCCAGGAGTTTGTGATTAGCCTGGGCAACACGGCAAGACTCTCCCTTTAGAAAAACAAAAACAAAATTTTTTTAATTAGCCAGCCATGATGGCAAGCACCTGTAGTCCAACTAATAAGGAGGCTGAGGTAGGAGAATCATTTAAGCCCTGGAGTTTGAGGTTGCAGTGAGCTGTGATGATGCCACTGCATTCCAGCCCGAGTGACAGAGTGAGACCCTGTCAAAAAAAAAAAAGAAAAAGAAAAAATAGAATGAGTTATGAGTGGAAAAGTAGCAGAATTATCTTTACTCATACATATATTATTATATATCGTATATGAAATTCTACAACAAATCCGAAAGTACACGTATATTGTGAATTTTTTATGTTTTTACCGAACAAGTTCGAGGTCTAGGGGAGGGGCCACATTGTGCAATACACAACCTTTTGCTCAAAAAATAAATCCTTTACATCTGTCTTTTCAATCAGACCCCTCTGGTGCAGCAGACATGCGAGGGTCGCAGACGCTGCTTACGCAGGCACACACCAACCCTGCCCCTAGGCTTTGCTCTAGAGACCAGGACAGAAACAGGAACAATACAAGTAACATCCATGGTCTCCTGGTGCTCTTAGGCTAATGGAAGAGACAGAACATAAACAAGCCAACAGATGCGTGACAGGAGGGAGAGGAGGCAGTTTCCACTAGGGCAGCAGGACGGGACAGAAACGGGGGGCACGTCCAGAAAGTCGGACAGCAGATCAGGGGGCCCAGGGGCCGAGAGGAGGAGATAGGGACCGACCGTTAATGAACAGGGGATTTCTTTGGGTGACGAAATTATTCTGGAGTGAGATAGTGGTGGCGGTTAACAACATTTTGAACAGACTAAATGTCCCTGAATTGCACACTTTAAAAGGGCTACAATGGTTAAGTGTTACCTTAGGTGTATTTTAAAAGATACAATATTTTCGAAAGATATTTTTCAGATGTGATAAGTGTAGACAGGGTGTGATGAGAGAGAGCTTGGGATGGAGCCTGTGGGAGAGGCTTGGGCAGTGAAGAACTCCACTTCTAAATAAGAAATGAATGAAGACAAGGAGTAGCCTCCTTGTGAGGATCTGGGGAAAGAACATTCCAGGCAGAGGGACACGAATGGGCGGAAATTAGATTGGATAAGTGGACAGATGGCAGATACCAGCAAAAGCCATGTGTATTTCATTGTGAATGCAGCAGAAGCCACTGAGGCAGGGGGATGCCTGAGCCAATTAGTGTGTCGAGGGGTCTTTGGCTGCTTTGGGGAGAAGGGTTTGGGAGGAGGTGTGAGGCAGGGACCACACTAGGAATGTCTGCAGGCAGGTGCGCGGCTCCAGGCAGGGTTCCAGGCAAAACGGGTGTTCCAGGTTGAGACTGCCATGCCCAGAAAAGGAACATAGTGAGGCTAGAAGCACCCAGACCCAGCAGACAAGGTTGCCATGGTTACCAGATGGTACCCAGGAAACAGAGAGAAGGCAGATGCCCAGTGTGGACTGCATCACAGACCTTCCATTAGGGCAGCAGGAGAGACTTAATGCTGAGACACAAAGAGGATGGGGACTTCCTAGGCTCCAGGTCAGAGCTGCACCTGGGAGACACATGCAGAGCTATGATGGGGTGGCCAAGGGACTGGGTGCTCATCTTGAGCCCAATCGTGGAAAGAGGAGGCAGTGGAGGCCAGAATGAGGGCAGCGAGCCATCCCAGGGAGCCTGGGGGTTCTGGCACTGCGACTCCCTGGGTGCTCAGGCTTGGTTCATGGACAAGAGAGCAGGAAGGGGGTGGGGCATGATGCCTGCTCTGCAGAGAAACCAATTTAACACTGACAGAAACTGCCATCAGGCCACATCCAACAGGTCCAGACCACAAGAACATTGTGCACACATGTCCTGAGTCCTGTGTCCCAAGTGACATCTGGCTCCCCCCACCACGCAGAAACCAGGAGACAGAAGGGGCCTGCAAGGCTGGGAAGGTGGTAATTCCTAACACAGGGAGGGAGTTCTTATTGTGCCCCAGGGGAGCAAAGGGAGGGGGGCACTGCACAGGTCACAGGGACGCTGGCTTGGCTTAAATCTTGCAGGAATATAATCTTATAACATGCCTTCCCAGAGTCTCAGTATAATAACCCGAGTTCCCACTGGACAATAAACTTTGTCAGAAATGTGATAAAACAGTAAACACGATGGTAGATAGAAAACTACTAACCTGAGAGTCTCTATCTTCTGCAACAGCGTAAAACATCAGAAGGTTCTCAGTGAAGTGTAAAGTGAGAGCAAAAGAGAAATGCCACATGCTCAAGGGAGCCATGTGTCCCCAGCAGTGACCACACCTTCTCCCCTCCCCCTTTTCAGTGTCCCTCTGAACTTTTGCCCCCTCTTTTTGCTGTGAGTCCCAGATCAACAGAGCCCCCCACGTTCTGTAAATTAGGATGCCACCAGGCACAGCCCGATGATGGCAGACCTTGTCCTTTCTGCCCAAAGCGCCATTGGGAGTGTCACCAGAGCCCTAGGGATGGTGAGGTCATGCCTGCTGGGGGCTGGGAAATGTTCCCAGAAAAGGCAGGAAGGGGTCAAAGAGGACAAGCAGGACTGGGGACACAGGACAGCAGGAGGCACATTGTTGTTTCAGGTTGCTCAGGACTGAACAAGTCGTGCTGAGGGATCCCAAGGAGCTGGCACTCAGCTCACCCAAGGCACAGTGGGTTAGGACAAACTGTGGGGAAGGGACCAGGGAAGCGGATGCCTGTGAAAGGAAGAAAGAGAAAAGATCCAGGCTACAGACTCTGTCCCCACATATCCCTTCTCTGAGCCACCACCCTATAGCAGTTTTGCACCAAGCCTTGCCCCAGCCATCTGATCCACCCACCCACAGACTCCAGGACCCAATGCCACCCAGTTCACCAAAATTAGCATTTAGTAATGCTGGATAAATGAATGAGTGCATGAATGGACAAACAAATGTGTGCACAGATCATTCATTTAATTGGAGTTCCAAGTATGGAAGTGAATGAATGGGAAAAAAAATCATTCAAACTCAGGTCAAAGTCATGGGATACAGCAGCTGGGGACCTTGGATGTACAGCATCACTTTGTGAAGGTGAAGGAGCCTGACCTTCCTCACCTGACATGGGGTCCCAAGGGCTTGCCTGCCATTCCAAAGGTGCATGAGACAAGAAAGGGTGGCCCCTGGTAAACATAAAGGTCACAAAGTACAGAGCTGTTGCGATCCCCTCATCATGACCCCAGGACATGAAGCAGGCTCTGTGTATCCTGGAGCCTCCAGCAAAAAGCTCTTCGGGCTCCTGGGCAAGGCTCCCGGGGGCACCCAGACAGTTCCGAAAGGCAGGCCTGAAACAAAGAGCTGGGATCCCAGAGAACCCTGATGTGGGATACACATATTCCTCACCATGTTACCTTCTCTTTTCCACTCTATATAAATTAGAAAATTAATTACCCAGAAATGATTCTTCTGCACTTGAAACCCAAAGAGTTTAACGTTTAATTTGTACATGAAAATGTAGATGTTAATGCGTGACAAATCTCCATATAAATATTTGTGCAGTTAAATTTTTAGGCATCTGTCTTCCTCCTAGAAAAGTCACCTGACAGACAATCAGAAGCCCCAGGCCACAGGGCTGATGGGGCCGGCAAGGCAGCTCGTCATTTTACCAGATATCTGGGCAGCTGCCCTTGCAGCCCAGCCAGGAAAGCCCCAGCCTACACACCAGCCACCGGCAAACAAGTCACAGCTCTACCATCCCTCCCTGCCTGGGGTCCTGCAGTGTCTTGTTCGGAATGAGGATTTAATGCCATGTGCCAGCTCCAGGCTAAGTCCACAGAGGAAGGCAGAAAGGAGTATCATCTGATGCTCCAGCAGCTGTAAATCCAATGAGAGAGCCAGGCAAGCAGATGAGAAATGACACTGATGGGGTGGCAAGTTCTGAAGCAGGTTAGATCCTACATGGCAGGCAAGAGCAAAGGAATCAGGACTTTGCTATACCAGGAATATCCCCAAAGACTCTAGAAGCAGGCCAGTCCTGACAGAGCTTTTCAGGTGGATGAGGGCAGGTGGACACTCTCCATAGTAGAAACACACAAAACCCAGAAGTAAATGGTACATTTCAAAAGTATTAAGAAATGAGTATAATTATGATGGATGTGTTACTTACTTCAATGTAAGCATTTCACATTGTATATCAAAGACCCTGAATCCCATAAATGCATCAATGTACAAAGTTATGATTTAATAAAAAATAATAAGGCTCGGCACCTGTGGCTTAAGCAGCTAAGGCGCCAGCCACATACACCCAAGCTGGTGGGTTCGAATCCAGTCCAGCCCACCAAACAACAATGATGGCTTCAACCAAAAATAGCCAGAAGTGGCACCTGTGGCTCAGTCAGTGAGGCGCCAGCCCCATATACTGAGGGTGACGGGTTCAGACCCAGTCCTGGCTGAACTACAACAGAAAAATAGCCAGGTGTTGTGGTGGGCACCTGTGATCCCAGCTACTTGGGAGGCTGAGGCAGGAGAATCACCTGAACCCAGGAGTTGGAGGTTGATGTGAGCTGTGTGAAGTCACAGCATCCTATCGAGGGCAATAAGATGAGACTCTGTCTCTACAAAAAAAAAAAAAAAATAGCCAGGCATTGTGGCGGGCGCCTATAGTCCCGCCTACTTGGGAGATGGAGGCAGGAGAATTGCTTGAGCCCAGGAGTTGGAGATTACTGTGAGCTGCCAGAGGTAAGAACAAGCATGTCCAGGTTGGTGTGAGTGTGGCCCGTCGCACACAGTGGAGACCGGCGAGCTGTGTGCCTGGCATGGAAAAGAGCCAGATCACCAACGGGCCTGAAAGCTCGGCCCTGAAACAGGACTTGGTATTGGACTGAAAACTTTGAACAAATCAAAGGTGTACCTCACTGTGGGAAACAGTGTGGAGGCCAAGAGGAGGGTTGTGTGGGAAGGAAATGAGAGAGAAGGTGATTGAGCTTTGCAAAGTGTACAGTGAGTGCAGCAGCCACATAACTACCAGCCCCAGCAAGCTCCGGAGACCTGAACCACGCCAAGCCTCAGCAGCCTGCCTGCTTCTTGCCCAGATGTCCTGAAAAATCTTCATCACAGGTGTACCAGTCCACACACTCAAGTGGCACATAACTACATATAAACCACTTGAAATGTAGGTTGGGCCCTTATTTTGTCTACAGTTGCTACTACTATTTGGGGCTGGTCACTTACTGCGCAGGACATTTCCTGACACCCTCTCCAGATGCCTGGTGGGGCTCTCCAAAGCATCCTCTCACACGAGGACTTGGAGGCACAGTGCACAGTGGGGGCTCAGTGAGAACTGCTGTGCCACCCAGGCAAGGGAGACACAACAAGACAAAGCACACTTTCATTCTCCCACCCAAGCAGGGTCCCAACAGCATCCTTGAAGCCCTAAAATCCAGGTCGAAAGTGCACAATCTGAGGTCCCATTGGCATCTTCCCAGATTTTGGGCCTTGCACAACAAGACAAAGCACACTTTCATTCTCCCACCCAAGCAGGGTCCCAACAGCATCCTTGAAGCCCTAAAATCCAAGTCGAAAGACAGAAGTTCAGGCTCACAGGACTAGCTGCCCACAGGTGTAAGCCCCCTGTTCTCGGCACTCCAGTGCCTCTCTTGAGGAGCTTGGCCTGGCCTCGCTACATTTCTACCTCCTAGGGGACTGGCAGCCACCCCTTCAGCTACCACCAACCACATACCTCGCTTGGCCTTCAGGGGCCTGAGGCCATCCTCCTGGGCCAGGGCCTCCCAAGCCTCCCGCTCCCTCCAGCGTCTCAGCTGCTCCTCCCGCATCTTGTAGAAGAGGATGTGCTTCTGCACATCGCTGAGCTCAGCCAGGAGCTCGGGGTCGATGTACATGTCCTGCAGGATCTGCTGCAGCATGATGCCACCTGGGATGCACACACCAGAAGGGCAGCCCGGCAGGGGAGTAGGGCTGACGGGATGCCCCAGGTTACTCTTCACCCCTGGCTCCTCACTCTGGGGCCACTCCCAGTGCCCTTGCTCCATGCAGCATCATCAGGCTACCTCGGTGCCCAGTCAGCAACAGCATCATCTCCTCTGCCAGTGACAATGAGGAGACAGGCCAGGCAGCAGGAACCAAAGAGGCAGGCAGCTGAGACCCTGCAAGGGGCAGAAGCCACCAGGAACAATCTATTACTTCCGTTGGGTCACCAAGCACTGCATCCGAGTAGCACCTGTGCCTTGGCCTCTCCAGGGGTTCTGGGACAATGAGGAGGGCCCAAGCCTCCAGGGTAGCCAGGCCCAGCCCTGCCCATACCAGTAGGTGTCGAGTGATCTGTTAGTGGAAGGTAACGATGACACCAGCTGTATCGATGACACTGCCCTGGCCAGCCAGGAACCGATCTCTCCTCTGCAGATAAGAGGAGGAGGAGGAGACAGCTTTGCCTACTAATTCCATATCTTTTGAGCCAATTTCAAACAGAGGCCAGAGGAGCCAGCCAGGAGCTGCAGAGCCCTCCCTCTGCCTGCACCCTCACTGCCCACCTTCTTTCCCAGAACACTTGGCATACTGAAGCAATGCTTTTAAAATTCTCCCTAGGGGAAAAAGAGATCTTTTCTCCTATCTGTATTTAGCCAAAGAAGAAAACAAAATGGAATCGGTAGAGACAAGTGGAACTGTTTTCATCATGGAGTTCAAGCACATGAGGGAAGCTGACATCCTTCCCCCTTTCCTTATAATGGGATCCTACAAGCTATGCTTGTGCTAACAGATAAACCCTGCAGGGACTGGTTTTAATGGCTGGTGTTAATCTCCTTGTTATTTTTTGTAGGTCGTCTGGAATTGATCAAAAAGAAAAAAGTTGAAACTTGATCTGCTCTGGGCCCTAACCAGATGCACCCTGGACAGGGCAGGATGTTGCCTGAGGTGGGTCAGAGCTGCTGCTACTGAGATCTTTAGGGTGAAAGCTCGCCCTAAACATGTGCTCAGAGCTACTCACAGCTGCCCTTTTATAGGGGTTCAGAGCAGGTAGGTGACTTGCCTGTGGCTACCCAATCTGTAAGTTACCACATAGGATCTCTACCCAATATTCAACTCTGACATCTACTGAAAACTAAGAATCTGTTGATGTTTTGAAAATGAAATCTGACCAGAGAGAAACAAGAACAAACAGGATTTGGCACTGAGGCCAGGTTGGAGTGGTGACCTTCCTATCCCCTTCCCCACCCCCATGAGCACAGAAGGTGTATCAGGCCCTCTAGAGTGACGGGAGGGGAGGGGAATGAGCCTTCTTCTCCTTGGCCAGGTTCACCCACAGCAGAAAGAAGGCGTAAGCAGGTTCAGAGGTGCTTAAGTCCACAGAGTCACAAAGGAGCATAGAGTCAGGCGCCCCTCACCTGGGTCCAGTGGGATGGTGTCAGCCTGACCCAGATCTTCCCGGAGCCTCCACTCAGATGCTCCTGCCCCTTGTACTACTTGCAGCCCTGAACTCCGACCACCCACTTCTCTCTTCTCCTACCTGGGGCCTTTCCCTGGCTCACACCCCCAGAGTCTTGGCTCCGGGCAGTTACCGGTTCTGTGCCCTGTTCCACCTCTGACCCAGTCATCTTTCAGAGCCCAGAGGAGACAGGGGAGGAAGACCCCCCGGGGATCTGGGCTCCTACAGGCAGCTTCACTCTGTCTTTCCCGGAGCCCCTAGATGCCTACGAGAAAGGGCAGAGAGGACCGAGAACGCTGGACAGAGCTGCAGGAATGAGCCGGCTAGACCTGCGCATGAGATCCACTGTTCTGGCAGAATGATGGTGTCATCCTTGCGGTGGGGACCCTAGAAGAGGAGGATGAGCGGTGGTTGGAGGTGAATGACCCTGCTAGGGCCAGTTTTGTGCGACAAAGGATCTCGCTGGGGTGGGTGGTTCCCTGGAAATCCCAGGTCAGTGGGGCAGGAGGCCAAGAGACTTCAAATCCGGAGGACGTGACCAAGCTGCGAGCAGCATCGGGTTTCCGGAACGACGCGCTCTGGCGGGTACGGGTAGAGGCTGCTCTGGCACCTGTCGGGTCAGCCCTCCTGGGGCGAGGGAACCGCCCGGCCGGACCTCGGGCGCCCCCTGCCGGCCGATGGGCACCACTCTGCTCCGCACGGAGCTGGAGACTAGGCGTGGGAGTCCCAGACCTGGCGGGCCAGGCCAGCCTGGGACTGGTGCAGAGGACCCAGGAGAAAGGGCTGCGGCTCGAAACGAGGCAAGGGAGTTCAGGGTTACTCAAACAAGGTTTTCTGCCATCTTTAACTGGTTTTATTTTTCACTGGCCAAAGTGGCGTGTTATTTGCACGCCAACGCAGTTCCTTCCTGGGCCAGCAGGTACCCGCACGCAATTGTGCAAGTGACTGGAAACCACCTGAATGTCCATCAGTGGAGTTGGGGTGGGGGTCGCCCAGTACGGAACTCGGCTCCTTTCACAATCAGCTGTCTGTTTTGGCCAGGGGAAATGGCCACAGCTGATAAAACAAAAAGTGGCATGTAAACCATTCTCCACAGTGTAATGCATTTTTAAAATAATGTTTGATTGCATTTGTGTAGGGAAAAAATGTTAGATCGCACACCTAATTGTTTAGCATTGTTTCTTGATTTCTTCTGGAAATGGGGAGTAAGACCACTTTGGACAATTCTGTGTTGTTTTATACAAGGAGTAGGATGTATGTACATAATTCACATACTGAAATAAAATGTATTTCAGAAGTCCTAAAATGGATCTAAAAAAAAAGACCTGTAGAGGTCAGTGCTTATGGGGCAGAGACCCACCTACAGGCAATGCTTGTCTTCTCTATGCCAGGAAGAGATGCTGCAGAAACCACCCCTGCACCCTGAGGTCCTGAATTACAGAAGGGCTGTGAGGCATTTCCTGGGACAGCTCTGGCACTGGTGTGGAGAGGAGCCTGGGAGGGCAAGAGGCAGGGGGAATGGCCAGGACTCAACTAAAGTGCAGGAGAAGGTGATGCCATCTATACAGCATTGTCAGCAGGAGCAAAGAAGGCCGGAAGTGGGGGCCCAGAGACTCTGATCAGAACTCTGCTTCCACCTAAAATCCTTCTGAAACTGAAATTAGATCCTGTCATTCCTCTGCTTGGACCTAAGAGTCATAGACAGATGGGCTAAATCTGAGGCATGAGGTAGACCAATGACCCTGCCATAGGCCACCTTCCCTGACTTACCCCTTATTCCCTGACCACATGCCCTCTAGCAGGCAGGGTCGGTGATAGCCAGAGAACCCAGTCATCTGAACTGCAGCCTAGCCTGGAACAGCCACCACAAAAGAATCAGTTGCAAGAGGCGAAAAGTCTAGAGCAGTTTCTGCCTTGTCACCACTGAAAAATCATGGGCCTAAAAATCAGTCATTCCCTATATAAATGCAACAACTACTTAGGAAATACAATGTGGAAAAAAAAGATCCTTTTACAATAGGAATCAGACGTACAAAATATTGGGAATTTTAAAATATGGACCTATAATGAAGAAAAGTAAAAATCTTTGCTGAGAGCATGTCCTGTTGGTTTAGGAACACGTCACATCCACAGTCAGAAAGCCCCAATATTGCACAACACTCAGTGAACCAGTTCTGTATTAGCCTGTCCTCAAAATAGTTCCAAATCAGCCTTACCTCCTGGAAGTCACACCCTTGCACTCATCGCTCACACATATCAGCGTTGGTCTGATTGAATGTGCCAGAAGTGATGATATATCCTAACACCAACAGAATATATCTTGGTCTCTCTCTCTCTCTGATCACTCACTCTGGGGGAAATCATGTTCTCCAGGTGGAAAAGAACTAAACCTTTCTGCCAATATCCATGGAGTGAGGGGGAAGAGGAACCTCTCAGTCAGATGAGCAGTTTCACTGCAACCTCTTGAGAGACCCAGAGCTGCTGCTGGATTACTGACCCTCACAAAGAACATAAGATATATATGTGTTGCTTTAGGCCATTAAATATGGGGATAATTTATGTAGCAATATGTAACTCAACACAACCTCAAATTAATTTACACAGCTAATATCATTTCCAGCCAAATCTGAAAGGAAGTTGGAAAGTGGGGAAAGAGACATCATAAAATAATTACCAAGTTAACCAAAAGAATGAACAGATGAGAATAGTCTTAAAAATAATGAACATTATCGAATTTCATGCCACCAGTATTCAAGTTTATAAAATTAAACATTTCAGGCCTGATACAACACCACCTAGATTGAATCAAGAAAGAGTTGCACTGGCCAGGCGCAGTGGCTTATGCCTGTCATCCTAGCACTCTGGGATGCCAAGGCAGGTGGATCACCCGAGCTCAGTAGTTCTAGACCAGCCTGAGCAAGAGCGAGACCCTGTCTCTACTAAAAGTTGAAACACTAGCCGAGCATCATGGAAGGCTCCTATAATCCCAGCTATTTGAGAGACTGAAGCAAGGGGACCCCTTAAGCCCAAGAGTTGAAAGTTGCTGTGAGCTATGACACCATGACACTCTATCTAGGGCAACAGAAATTCTGTCTCAAAAAAAAAAAAAAGCTGTACTAAATCACTAACACATGATAAAAATGGTAGTGCAAAACAGTACAAGGAGAATGAAAGTTCAATAAATGAAGCTGGATTTGCTAGATCCTCACCTGTGATCTCACCAGCACACCCCTCAGTGATCACCTCCAGGGGTTCTGTGACACATACATGTATAAGAATTACCACGACATTACTCATAACAGGAAAAATTTCAGAATAACCAGTGTATTCCATAAAAGGGGCTTAGGGCACATCTATAGAATAAGATGGAATAGAGCCGTTAGAACTGGTACTGAGAATATCATTAGCATAAGAGGGTGCTCCTGGTGTTATTGTGAGGGGCAAGGCAGTTTATAAAATATTATGTGTACTGGGGCCTGGCTTCTCATTAATTTGGTAAAGTAAAATCATTTGGGGTGGAAAGAGTGGACTGTGATGACTAATTCTGTCTGCCCAGTGGAGCTTCCCCATACTCCTTCTGGTTTAGAAGAAAAAGTCTTGAGTGCAGGACAGGCACTTGACTTGGGCCTGGGACTAGTACAGGGAGAAATTGGGTGATTTTCTGCCACAGTCACTAACTTGGGGTTGCTGGCACTTGTGTTTCCGGTGTGCACTAGGAGAGAATGGGACCAACACATACAGACAAGCAGAGATGTGGTGGAGAGAATCACCCTGGCAATGTTAGGCTGGAAGGATCCAGCCCCCAGAGCCCTCGTTCCTCTCTCCCATGGCTTTAGACAATTGCAACCAGTGTGTCCCGACCAAGTGGCTTGACTCTCCATTTGTCTTCCCAAGGATGCTGCAGAGATGTGTGAGACACAAGCCTAAGAAGGTGAGGAATCTGGGCCAGAGCATCCCTAAGGGTCCTTCCTGATGGCCTGTTTCCCAGAGGAAGCCTTCCCAGCCCCCTGAATCCTTATTGTTAGATGTAGGCTCTGTTAGAGACATGCAGGGCTCCAGCCTCTCTTCCTCTGCCTCATTCTGGGAAGCCAGTGACACAAAGAAGGTACAGTTTCTACTGGAGGTGAGTCCTTTGTGTCTGCACCTAGCCTAATGAAGTAGGGAGCTCTGAGTCTGCATTGAGAGGGGACATACTGCCACCTCCCCCCACCTCCAACACAGAGAGATGACCAACAGTTACCTGCACCCTTGCTCCATAAAGCTCTCCTAGAGCCCAAGTCCTGCTAATTAGAAAACATTCTGCTCCATGTGACTTCCCCTGGAATGAAGCCGCTCAGCACAAGTATAAAAGATTGAATCAGTTGATAGTGCAGGAGAGAACTCTGGGGCCCCAGAGAGCAAACAGGCTAACAGGCTTATCTATGGACAGCTCCCACAAGGCATTCGGGGTCCTCGGTACCCACTAACAACAAGTCCATCAGTCCTGCCTGCTGCCTCTCTTGCTGCTAACCCAGTGGGGCTCGGGACTACCCTGACTGTAGCAAGGAGCGGCAGTGCCTTTGTCCTTCACCTCCAAAGTGGCTGAGAACTCCAGTAAGCACAACTCCATCAGGTTGGGAGAGCCCTGCACCCCTCCCTGTCCCTCTGCCCTTTTTGGTGGAGCAACCAGGGACAAACTGCTAACCTTTCTTACATGTCCACTGTGTGGCAGCAGGCATTATGCCAGGGGCTTTCTGTTTTAATCTTACTGAATTCTCAGAAAAATATTATGAAGGAAGAGATTTTATTATCTCAAGTTTATATTTGAAGAAACCAAGGCACAAGTTTACACAGCTGCTAAGGATGAATCCAGGGCTTAAACCCGGGTTTCTCCAGGCCCCAACCAGCTCCTGCCCTCCCACTCACCCCCCACACCCTACACCCCAGGCTCTTATCCTCAGTTGGACAGTCCTTCCAGGGCCATGCTGCTGCCAGACTCATGAGCTGCCACTGGGCCCACACCTCCCCAGTGACCAGAAGGGCACTAATGGGAATCCTCGCGCCATCTGCTCCCCAATCTGGACACAGAACACACCCATCTCTGGCCCTGTGGAGCCCACACCCTGGCCTGACAGAAAGAGGAACACTCTGCCTCCAGGCTACCCCATGAGCAGAAAGAAGGCTGAGCAGGAGCTGTGAGCTAGACAAAACCAGCCCCTGCAGACTGGGCCCAGGTTCCCCATGGAAGGGAGATTTAGGAAGTCAGGAAATCCTGTGTCATGTTTTACTTCCCTAAACTGTGGAACTTGGGGCGCAGACCACTGCCATCCTCCAACATCTGACCTTTCCTCTTCCAACTGGGCACATAGCCCAATCTTTGCCAGCCTTCTGGGGTTTCGCATGGCTTCTGAATTCTGACCAGCAGACCGTGAGCACAAGTGGGTTGCTGGCCATCCAGCCCTAGTTCCTCAGGTCCTCACCCTGTTCCCCAACCACCAGCTGTCTAGGAGAGTGGAGCCACAAGATGGGAGGAAGCTGGGTCCCTGAAAGACTGTGTGGAGCAGAGACTTCCCCCACGCCAGTTCCCAGCAACCTACCAGGACTAATAACATCAGCAAGAAATAAACACTTATTTTTCAAAGCCACCAAGGTATAAAAATCTAATTATAATGATTCTTGTCCCATAGGCCTGAAGAGAAGGGAATAGAATTTGCATTTTTAACAAGTACTGGGGGTGATTCTGCTCTGGGGTCCGTGAGAACCACGGCCCTAAAGCATAAGCATAAGCTGCAGTGTTGGAATTACTACCCCCATTTTAGAGAAAACAGTGCGAGTCCCAGGCCCTCTCATTTGCATGGTGTTGCCTTCACACTGTGTTACACCAGTGTAGCTGCCGCACCCCTGCCAACTGCCTGCACTGTCGGAGTGAAGCGTCATCAGGAGAGGGAAATGCTGGGCTTTAAACCCAGCTGTGGCACCAAACAAGTCATTAAGCCTGAGTCTACTCCCTCTTATGTAAAACGGAAAACATAGCATTGTTCTCTCCCCTTTCCCTACCAACTTGGCAGTGTTGGGCCCATGATAGGTTTTCTGTGAGACTATCATATTAAGCAGCAGATATTTAAGACTGAAGGATGAATTTTGGCCCTAGATGCCCCAATTCCCTCCTCACCCTGAGAACCCAGAACCATTCCCCCCATTTCATAGCCCCCAAGGCCAGTAGCTGACACTCATCATGGTACAGTCTCGAGGGGGGAAAAATTAGGAAGGCTGCAATCACAAATTGTAAATGCATGCCTTTGCTAGTTATGAAAATTGTGTTGCAGGGAAGAGGAAGAGGAGAGTTCACTTGCCAGGGGCTGGGGGACCTCAACACCTTAGTTTCTTACAGATCCCATTACCGATTCTCTTTTATGACTGCCAAAGTCCTCCTACTATCAACCCCCATCCCCAGGTTCCAAGAATCACCTTGAGATCCACAGAAAAGGGAAGTAAATGCATTTCAAAACACAGTTATGCTTGAAAAGAGATTTGAACACACATGTTATAAATGAGGGAAGTTCCAAGAAATTCTGAGAAAAAAAAAGGTAGAATGACACTGCAATCTGTTATGATGGTTATTCTAAGAAGTGAAGCCTTAAGGACCCCTTGGTTAGATGAGATGTTTTTAAAAACAGATGACATGATATTTTGCTGTCTGCAGAGGAACTGGTGTCATCCTCAGAACTTAGGTGACATACACATTCCTGAATGTGGCCACTGGGTGGCTGGTGGCCCCCTCAGCTAAGATGGGGAACAGGAGAGCAATTTAGGGTGTGGATGGAATTTAGGGTGGGGGAAGAAAAGGTAAATTTTTAAGGCAGCAATTGAGGTGTCTGCAGGAGCAAATGGGGAGACAGATGTAACCCAGGTTTGTAGATGCTCAGGGTCTCGGGGTAAAAGACATGGCCTGAGCCATCCACTCACCAGTGAAAGGACAGCCAGAGGCCCCAGAACAATACCTCCTACAGTGGCTGGCCTTTACCTGGGACATCCAGAAGATGTCCTGACCCCCAGGCTTTACTTTTCACCATAAGAGACTGGACCCTCTGGATTCCTGCTTGGGTCCTATTTTAAAAGACAGCTCTGCCAGACAAAGAAGAGGTTCGGAAAGAAGTGGTGACTCCACCAGAAAGCTATGCATTGTTTAAGGCACACCCTTCCAGTTATCTGATTCTAGACTTTCATTGCCTTTGAGCTATTTTACAACTCTATAAGTTATACAGTTAATGCAAAATAATTCTTGTGCATATATCTGAATGAGAGTCAATTGACCTCATCCTCTCAAGAAAAAAAAAAGCCACTTTCAACATTCCTTTACTTCCTACAGATTTATGGCTCATTGTGACCTCTCCTTTGGACTGCCTGTTAATCTTACCAGCTCTCTCAATTAATGAGTTAAATAAAATTTTTGACATGTGCACATGTAATATTTATGAGTCATGTCTTTTTAAAAAAAACTTATCTTTAACAGAGGGCATGGGAGGATCGCCGCCTCTCAGAAAGGGAGACTTGCCGTGGTCCACACAGCACAGAAACTTCCACAGCCCCGGCCCTATCATCCTGTACAGGAAGTGTCTAGTTTGGGCTTGCATACCTTCAGGAGCTCAGTATCTTTAAGAGACCACTCTAATTCTTTCCTTAATTTCATAATTCTTTCCACAACTATGCTGGTTTTGAAAAAAACAGAACAAAAGCAAATCTATAGCTGGAAGAAAACACAAAGGTCCCTCCTGCTGACAACTGAGTAACTATTTGGGCCTAAAGAACCATGTATATATGTGGCCTGAAACCCTGCGTTCCTTGCAAAGGCACAGTGTGGCTGAAATGGCTGGATGTGGAGGGTGTGCCCCACAAGGTGGAGTGACGAGGCGAGAATGCTCCACGCTCTGCTGCCTCAGAACAAACACAGCACTAGCTTTTCCTAGCCTTCAGGCAGTTTGCACATATTTTCAGATGTACGTTTTTCTCAGCATCAGGGCAAGCACTGTAGGGCCCATGTACTAGTCTCACATACATGCTCCCAGCACCAGCCCCAGGTTCCAGTCCTGCTGAAGCTGTCCTCGCCACGCTGATGGACATCCTTCCTCATGGGAGGTGCTGAGGAGCCCAAGCCTCACTCTGAGGCCTTGGGCAAGTCCCAGCACTTCCCAAGGCCTCTATTCTCTTTATGAGTGGGACCAGATAGGGTCCACCAGCTGTCCAAATAGGATGTCCTGCTATTTGCTGAGCATGTTTGACACATGGTTGTTGTGGTTCATAATAATCCCCTTTCTTGGCTCAACGCCCGTAGCATAGTGATTGCAGCACCAGCCACATGCACTGAGGCTGGTGGGTTCGAGTCCAGTCTGGGCCAGCTAACCAACAATAACAACTGCAACAAAAAAATAGCCGGGGCGTTGTGGCGGGCGCCTGCAGTCCAAGATATTTGGAAGGCTGAGGTAAGAAAATCACTTAAGTCCAAGAGTTTGAGGTTGCTGTGAGCTGTGATGCCATAGCACTCCACTGAGGGCAACACAGTGAGACTCTGTCTCAAAAGTAAATAAATAAGTAAATAATAATAATGACAATCTCCTAGCTCCCCCAGGCAGATGAAGGCCACTCTGCCACTCTGGAAGCTCGGGGGGCAACTTCTCCAGTTCTGTTGGTTTCTGGCAGGACCCACACTCTACTCAAAAAACAACCCCCCTGGCTTGGTGCCTGTGGCTCAGCGGGCTAAGGCGCAAGCCATGTAAACCTGAGCAGGTGGGTTCGAATCCAGCCTGGGCCAGCCAACCAACAATGATGGCTGCAACTCAAACAAAAATAGCCGGGCGTTGTGGTGGGCGCCTGTAGTCTCAGCTACTTGGGAGGCAGAGGGAGGAGACTCGCTTGAGCCCAACAATTGGAGGTTGCTGTGAGCTGTGATGCCAAAAAATAGCTGGGCATTGTAGTGGGCGCCTGTAGTTCCAGGCACTTAGGAAGTGGAGGCAGAAGAATCGCTTGGGCTCAGGAGTTGGAGGTTGCTGTGAGCTGTTGTGCCACGGCACTCTACCCAGGGTGACAGCTTGAGGCTCTGTCTCAAAAAAAAAAAAAAAAAAAAACCCCTCTTGTCTTCCCTCCCCTATGGCACTGGAAGCAAACAGACCTTGAACTCCAAATGCCCACAGAGGCTCCTTGCAGACCTCGAAGCCTAGCTCCTAAAAGGACAGGGAAGTGGTCAATTTCATTTTAGGGAGGCTCGAAGCTTGAGCTGTATTATATGCAAGCCAGGCAGCTCACCTGTGGGGACTGGTAACTACAGATAAAATCTCCCCAGTCACTAGAATTCTATTAGCGGGGGGGGTGTGTACATACTAAGTAATCTGGACCTATGTTAAATGCTTTACCCACTTCATGTCATTTAATCCTTGAACAATCCCATGAAGGAGGGGGTATTATTACTCCACAACAGACACATCCCAGCCCAAAGCATTCGCACTTTAAGAGGTGAGCCCACCTCCCTAGAGAATTCCTATAGTGACAACAGACACGTCAAGCACATTCAGTCCCTTCGTCATGTGATGCCGTCCCACCTTTAGGCCTCTGCAGAGTCTCCACAAGCAAGAAGGTCCTCAGATGTGACTCCTTGATGTTGTCTTTCTCCGACTATATAACAATAAGACACAAATGCCTTTCCAGTTAAAAAAATAAGCATTTTTTTCTTAGAAACCCTACTCAGAAGTAATTCTGATAACAAAATACCATGGAGTGTTAACTAAGCCCTTGGGAGAGCTAAACACTGTACACAGCTGTACCAACACGAACACTTGCTGGCCACACCCCAGCTGGTCAGCCCCCACCCTAGAGGACGCTGCATGTGGTTTAAACAACCTGGCGGGGGGGGGGGGCTCCCCTCAGTGGCTTCACCACCATACCGCCCCCTGAGCAGGAGACTTGAGGTCTAAGCACAGTGGCCTCTTCCTACCCTCTGCCATAGATAAGGGGACACCAAAAGGGAGAAAGGAAACCAGAACCCGCTGACGTCCTGAGCCACTTGGATCAAACTAACCCTGAAACTCACCCCACCTCTGGAATTTCCAGTGTCAAGAGCCAAAAACCTCCCCTCATTGTTTAGGCCAGTTTGAATTGGGTTTTCTGTTACCTTTGACTGTAAACTTACTCCCCTGGTACAAGAGCAAGGTCCATCTGCTCTTGGCACAGTCCTATGATGGACGGTGTGGCCATGAAAATGTACCTTGGATCAGTGTATTAAGTAAAACTAATCATAAATACTATGTAAAATGATTCCACTTGTGTGAAGATCTGAATGGGGATGGACGTTTTCTGGAAAGATACTTCAGTATTAAGTTGCCTCTGGGGAACAGAGGATAAACTTTTCACTTTACACTCTCCTATAATTAGATTGTTTTTGCTCACATATGTTTAAAAAAACACTAGTTTAAAACTTGTTTTGAGGCGACAAAATTACAGTCCAAGGTGGTGATTTATTTTGGTAGTAATTAAAACATGATTTTGAAGCCCCTGTTGGAATATAAGATGGGGTACACAGAAGGAAAGCCAAGTGAAGAACTAATTTTTCTACCATTCTCCAACACAGAGATCCGTTAAGATTAGCAACTTCACCAGAACAAGCATACGTATAAATGTATGCTGAACTTTTTCCTCCTCCCAGTTACACAGCAGTCCCAGTCCTACAATGCCAACTGTTTTCCTGAGGCACCTTGGAAATACCAAAAGCATTTGAAAATGAACATGCCTTTAATGCAGGCTCGTGCAAGAAAGGCCAAGTCCAGGAAAGGCCCTAAAGGTATATAAGTTCTCTAGGTTTTTGGAGAAAGCACCCAGATGAATGAGAACATTGCTGCAGGGGGTCATCTGCCCTGGATGCCTGGCAGCCCCGTCCTGGGTATGGTGACAGACATGGGCACAGGGAAGCACCTCTACCAGAGATGTTCCCATAGTCAGCAGAATGCCTCAGGTGCTGGGACCACTGCAGCCTCCCTTTCTTAGTACTCTGTAGATTATGCTCTGCTGAGAAGCCAGCAATGGGTATTATGTCCTTTGCCGGGAGCCCTTGCAAATCACAGCAGCCTACACCCGTGTGCACATCTGTCACCACTCCAGTGGCCTCGCTCCACATGGACTCTCCAGGAAAGGCTGGATCACCCACTGTCCAGCACACACCGCCCGTCATAGGTTTGCTGGGTGGATGGCAGCTCCAGCCCTCCCCAACCACCTTGCTTTGGTAAAGTAAGCACCTAACACTACACCAGCAACCAGTCTGGGGATTGAACACCCACTGCTGCCTACAGCTGTGGCCTTGCAGAGAAGTAAGCCAGCTGCCCATAACCAGAGCCTGTAAGCCAGTGATTTTCATCTGGTACGCCATAAAAATTTTTAAAGATTATTGAATTATTTTCCAAAGAAGTTCAAAGTACATTAAGTATATTCTTTTCTTTACTTTTTTTTTGATCAACATAATTTAAGTGTGCTGTGGAAGTTTAATGATAGGTTCAAGCGTGCTGTGAGATTTAAAAAAAAAAAAAAAAATACTGCTCTAAGCCTAGATGGGGACTGGGTTCCTCCGCATCTCTCAACCCAAACTGGGAACCCAAATCCAAGTACAAAAAAGGTGAAAATCAACACGATCTCCCTTTTTCCAAATGTCTGCCGACCTGCCACAGACTCCAAAGATCAAGACAATCTCAGCGAATGGCTCTGCCCTCGGAGCTGGTTTTGCTCAGTAGGAACCAAGTAGAGACATAGGATTCAGGAAGGGTGGTCATCAAGCATCCTAATTTAGCTGCACATAGAGGTTCTGGGACAAAAGTGTTCCAGGGTTGAACCCAGCCTTTCCAAATCCTTGACAGTAACTTACCTTCTCTGAGCCTCAAGTTGCAGGCATAAAAATGGCTTCCTCAGAGCAGTTCCAGTGACTGAACGAGTTTATTAACTAGTAGGTACTCTGAGCACTTCCTATCTTCCAGAAAGTCTCTACATACATTAATTTTTATTGTTGTTCACGTGGGACTCCAAGAACCACGCTTCTTTGCAGCAGCATAGACCATGTCATGAGGAGTCCTGGAGACCAGTGAGGACAGTGGCAGCTGTAGCCAGAGCCTGAGCAGGACAGATGGGAGAGGATCAGAGAGCAGGCAAACCTGGTGCTCAGACACTCAAGATTTTAAAAAGAAGGTGGTCCATACTATCAGGTGCTACAGAGGCCACAAGAGCCCCTGGGTTGACAGTTGGACAAGCAGTTTTCAGCCAATGGAGAGAGTGGTGGAGGGAGGGGTACAGAGAGCCCAGGTAAGAAGCTTCCTGGAGAAAACAGGGTCATGGCAAATTTTTAGGATAAAGAAAGGAGGCCAGAGAGAGGGGGCAGAAGGAGAGTTGCTGGGAAAAAAAAGAAAAGACCATGATACTTAATGTGCATGCACCGTGGGTACAAGGGGGTGCAGCAGAACTCCCCACAGGAAGGTGAGGATTCTGGGCAAGCTGGTGCTGGGCAGATAAGACAGATAAAAATGTCCCCACAGTTTTGTAAGCTAATTGAAACAGATCCAATTCTGAAAAAGCTAGACCTTATCCTGAACCAGGTCTGTGTGACTAGATAGGACAGGTGAGCAGGAGCAGCTGGTCAGGAGGTGTGGGAGCTGCCACTGGCTTTCCCAGTGCAGGCTGGGTCAGAGGCACCTGGTGAGTTACCGCCACTAACCCAAGTCCACAAACGGACCAACAAGGTCAGAACACTCAGCTCGTGAAGTGGCAACGTCCACTGTTCCCAATTTCTTTTACTGGGATCAATAGTATTGCCAGGCTAGACAGAGAGAACCTAAAACAACGTCCCCTGTGGGTCTCTTTAGTCAAAGTTTTTCCAGCTCACGCTTATAGCTGGGAGTAGCTAAACCACCAGTCACCTTGTGCCAATTGTAGCCTACATATGAGGGATAACGGAAAGTGGCAGGGCAAATGAAATTTACGTCAGATGGGGTCTACCATGGATTGCTTTTGCCATCTACCCTCTGTAAGGTCTAGTTCCATCCTCTCCCACTGGTTCCCCTGGTAGACAAATTTACCACTGAGATGCTTAATGCCATCTTGATAGTAACCCAAAATAAAAACAACCAAAGCAACACCATTAATATAAAGATATATTCCATAAAAGAGTTTGGCAGTCAAAGAGAAGCATCATACTTCGGTGAAACACACAAGCATTCTTCTTCTCCTAGCCTACAAGAATTGTTAAAAAAAAAAAAGTCATCAACAGTCACCAGTATACACCACACTAGAATATACACTTCAGCAATACTTGCATGTCACACTCAGTCCCTTGACAGTAAGGAGAGAAGTGGTACAAGCTACAGGGAAGCATCAGGAAGCAGTCCAGTCAAAAATGGATGAATGCCCCAGCTATCCCCACAGGGGCGATTCAATACATAAGACAACTTTGTTTCCAAGAGCAAGTCCCAGAACAGCCCCAACAGGAAGGTGGGCCCAGTGACCACAGTTATCCCACTGAGAGGAGTCACCATGAAGGTCAGAAATAAAACATTCCAAGACATCAGGTTTGCAACTGGGTGCAGGGCCTGGCTGCCAAGAAGCCATGTGGCCATGGGGGCCCTGGCCAAAGGTTTCACACTGGCCGTCCTCAGGCTGGGGTTCCCTGGCCTTGTAGTTGTGGCGTGGGGAGAGGGAAGTATAGGATTCAAGTTCTAGGTGACAATTTCAGTAGCACCAAGACAGAAGACAGTGAGGCCAAGCTGGGGAGCAGAGAGTATGTGGGTGGGGCTGATGGAGGAAGGGGTGTGTCCACAGGGGAAGGAGGAGCTGTTGTGGGCTGGTTCTTGGGACACTCAAGAGAACTGAAAGGGACAGCTCTAACAGTGTACACCACATAAGGCTGCTCAGAGGAGAATGCCAGAGGAAAGGAGAAGGAAATGAAGAAATGGGTGAGAACACTCTTACCCCTATAAATAAACTATTTACACACTTTCAAGAAAAGGAGAGCAGACTCTCAGTGGAGAGCCATGCCCACCACCCCCACCGCTGCCTGGTGCCATTAGAGCTTAATGCTGTTGAGACTGGAGGTTCTCAGCCCCAAAGAATGGCTGACAGACTTGGGGGGGGGGGCAGGCAAGGCACTCCCGTGGCACCAGTCCACACACTGGCTCAGGCTTACTTCATGTGGACATGGCTGAGGATGCACTCATACCACCACAGACTCAGATGGCACTCGGAGGTCCCTGAGGGCCCCTTCCTCCTTCCTAGCTACAAGCAGGGCCCTAGGCTGCTGACTTGAGCAAGAAGCCTTGTCCACGCCTGCTGGCCCCTCTACCCACAGAAGTGAATGACCCAAAACAGATGGTGTCCTGTAGACCTGTGTGGGCTCCGGGCCCAAGTCAAGCCCTCCCTGTGGCCATGAGCCTGTGTGTCCCTCAAGGTCAACAATCCCACGCAGACACATTCTCTGGTTCTGGGTAGACCCTTGTGGGAATGCAGTCGCAAGTGTGAGTAGGTAACGAGGGGGTCCCTCAATCTTCAGGATCAGCAAGCAGAAACAGAGAGGTCACATCACACTGATGCTGAAGACAGTGCTGGCCGTGGGGAGGTGTGTCAGCTCCTTCCCCTTGAACAGAAGGTTGGCAGCAGTGAAGGGTGTGGGCCTCCATGGCGTGGCTCAGCTCCGCTTGCTCGCTTTGCTCCTCAGAAGTGATGGCCTGCCTTCACCGCCTCAATGTCAGAGATCAGGGTCCTCGCCAGGAAGATGCCAAATATCTGAAACCAAAGCCAGCAGAGTAAGTAGCCATTGGTGCTGGGGGTCAAAGCCAGAGGATAGGGAGCAAAGGGCAAGGGGAGAATATTCCACTGCACGCTGCTCCCTCACCCACCCTGCCAAGACTGAGGACTCGGAGAGAGCGACAGTTTGGCAATCAGGAAAGCATAGCAGGCCCACCAGAAGAAAGGGAACCCTGGGGTCTAATCTGCTATATCCCTAAAGCCTAAAAGAGGCAAACGGTAGGCACACGAAAGCCAAACAGACGCTCTGCCCTGCCTCCAACATGACTAAGCATGGCACAGACCACGGGGCGGGACACACTTGTCCCTGGGTTAAACCAAAAATAATAGGGTCACCCTGACTGGTTTTGATTCCCAAAAGAATAAGTTTTGAACATTTCCTGTAAACCTGTCCCTAATTTTATGTCTGAATAGAAGTCCAACCTTGGTGAACAGGAAAATCAGAAGGGAAGATTGATGTTTTTCTACCAAGAACAGACTAATGTGAACTTGGTAACCTTTGAAGTTTTTTTTTTGTTTTTTTTTGTCCCTTTAAATTCCTGTTGTGGTTCTTATTTGAACAGCCAGTCCTTCTGAAGTCTGATTCCCTTGCCTGCTTTGCAAGTAAATTTTTTTCTTTCTTTTTCTAGAAGCTTCTTTTGGTCTTACTTTGAAGGGAAAAGGTGTAACAGTAGCTCTGGGTCCACCTTAGTCCCCTCTTCAAGGCAAAATCAGAGTCAAACATTTTCTAAATGGTGTGTTTTCCACCTAAGAACGGCATTAGCTGTCTTAGAAGCTGCTCAGAGGTTCTGAGCTGCTTCTCACAAGCCTGGGAAACAACTGGAAAGACTCCTATCTTCTCTGCTATCAGTGAATTCCTGACTTTCTCCACCTGTTCTTCACCTGCCAGACACAGGCCAGTCCACTCACCTCAGGCCTCCCTGCCCTGCTCGGTCACTAATATCCTTCCACAGGTGAAATCTGGTTCAAATAAACAAACACAGCCTTGAAGAGGAAAAGAAGCCCCAAGGGACAGTGGGCCTCAGAGGTCTGCTGAGGACGAGGAAGCCTCCTGAGAACCCTAGCCCAGATGCCCAGAACAGGGAGGGAGAGGTCCCATCACTCAAGAGCACATGTCTGAGTGTTAGGCCTCCTTCCAGCCGCAGCTGACTGGCAGTACCACCTCCACTCTGCAGCTCTTGACACCTCTTTAAATTCTACCATTACCCTCCCATTAGCAGGGAGAGACCCCAAAGCAGCCACACCCAGAGGGCACCCCAGACTCCAACCTCCAGAAAGGCAATGCACCCTTATGAAGCCTACCGGACCCTCTCAAGACCTGCACAGGGTCGCACTGTCCCACCCCACCCCACCCCACCTAGAGGCCTCCCCTTAGGTAGCACCATGGGGAGAGAATGAGAATGACTACAGCTTGTCTCAGGCCCAGCCCCAACACATGATATCAGTGGAAGCCACTGTGCTTCTGAGACACACACACACTCAGCCCTGCACATCCAAACGGATCCCTTTCTTTTTTCTGTATGGTACCTTCACATCATGCCCAAGCTGGACAAATATCTATGTTAACAGCCCAACTTCCTCAAATAAAAAAGGCCACCTGTCAATCCTGCAGGCTCCTCCACACACCTGCAGCAGTGAGATGGCAATGAAGACACCGGCCACGATGTAAATATTCCTTGGGAGCCAGCCCTCCAGCACCTGGATGCAGCCTTTCGTGAAGATGGACTCGTCCCACTTGTTCTTCAGCTACGAGAAAACATCATGGCAGCCTGAGCTGGTGCCACACACAGCGTCCTCACCCTGGTCCCCTAGAGAGCCCCAGAAGGGAGCAGGACAAAGTACAGTGGGAATGAAGTCCAGGAGGCAGGTGCTGAGGACGGGCAGAAACTCACTCACTTGTCTCAGGCTCTGCCTCCTGACCGGGCAGTGTACCACCGCAACACTTGTCTGACCCTGACTGTGATCTTCAACCCATCTCTCTACAGGCCTCAGGAGATTTAAAGAGCAATTTGCTCAACACATACCCGCAAAGTCTACATCTAGAGAAAGGAAAGCTTGGAGGAGGGAGATGTGTCTTTGCAGTGGTTCTCAACCTTCCTAATGCCGCGATGTATTTTAAATGTTACAAAGGGGTTGTGACCCACAGGTTGAGAACTGCTGCTTTAAAGAGAAACTTGGAGAAGGGAGTACTAGTCTTCTGTGGGTCTGAGGCACCAGCAGGAGAAAAAAGGCATAGTGGCTTCTCAGAATGTTTCCCATGGTAAGCCTGGCCCCAGGAGACAGAGCCAGCAGGTAACTGTCACCAGCCGGCCCACTCTCTCCACTGCACACCCAACATACTGCAATTGGTCCCAGCCCTTCACCTGTCAGGTTCCCCCACAATAATACTGATGCATTAATCCACTTTACAGTTTTATGGCAGAGTCGTGTCCCCTCAAAACTCATATGTTGAAATCCTAACCCCTAGTAGCTGAGAATGTGACCTTATTTGGTGACAAGCTCTTTACAGAGGTCAGTAAGCTAAAATGGAGTCTTTAGGGTGGGCCCTAATCCAAGTGGCCGGTGTCCTTATAAGAGATTAGGACACACACATGCACAGAGTGAAACCACGTGAAGACTCAGCACGGGAAGCTGTCTACAAGCTAAGAGAGGCTCAGAACAGACCCCTCCCTCACAGCTCTCAAAAGGAACTAACCCAGCACCGCCTCCAAACTGTGAGGAAGTAAATGTCTGCTGTTTAAGCCACCTAGACCTGGTACTTTGTTACAGCAGCCCTAGCAAAGTAATATAAGTGACAAATTCATAACTGGGGAAGCTGAGTTGGTACAGATCTCTTAGTCTATTCAAGCTACTATAACAAAATACCATAGACAGGGTGGCTTATAAACAACAAAAATTTATCTCTTAGTTCTGGAGGCTGATGAGTCCGACAACAAGGTGCTAGCAGATTCAGTGTCTGCGAGGACCTACTTTGTAGTTCACAGACAGCATATTCTCAGGGTTCTCACATCGTGGAAGGGGTGAATAAGCTCTCTAGGGTCTCTTTCATAAGTGAGGGCACATTCCTCAGAGCTCTGCCCTCACACTTAATCATCTCCCAAAGGTCCCATCTTCAAAAACCATTATACTGGGGGTTGAGTTTCAACATAGAATTTGGTGAAGACATGAACTTTCAATCTATAGCACTCATTCCTATGAAATGGAGCTTACTGAAGGAGGCTGAGTTTCCCAGGCTGCAGGGACAAGTACCTTGTGTCCACAGCTAACAGGGAGGATCTCTGTAGATTCCCCGACACTCCTGCCTTTTAGAACATCCTATCACCCCAAAGACTACACCAGCACAAGGCCTGGAGTGGGGTAGGAAGCTATGTCTGCATCTTGGGGGTGGTGTTGCCACTCTTCACACTCCCTGCAGCGTGAAGGATAGAGCCTTGCCCTAGACCGGTCTCCCACCTTGTCTCCACATGAGGTTAGACCAAGCCACACATTCCTGCAGCTTTATCCTGAACCCCTCCATAAAAGACAACTCCTGGGGATCCAAGTTGCCTCACAAAAAAGCAGTCTTTGTTCTCAACATTTCCATCCCACCTCTTTTTTTTAAGAGACAGTCTCTCTCTGTTGCTCAGGCTAGAATATGGTGGCATAATCATAGCTCACTGCAGCCTCAAGAGAACTCAAGGGATCCTCCTGCCTCAGCCTCTCCAGTATCGTGGACTTCAGACACACACACCAGGCCCAGATAAATTTTATTATTTTTTGGCTCAACGGGCTAAGGTGCCAGTCACGTACACCTGAGCTGGTGGGTTCGAATCCAGCCTAGGCCTACCAAGCAACAATGACGGCTACAACCAAAAAATAGCTGGGCATTGTGGAGGGTGCCTGTAGTCCAAGCTACTGGGGAGGCTGAGGCAGGAGACTTGTTTGAGCCCAGGAATTGGAGGTTGCTGTGAGCTGTGATGCCACAGCACTCTATCCAGGGTGACAGCTTAAGGCTCTGTCTCAAAAAAAAAAAAAAAAATTGGGGGGCAGCACCTGTGGCTCAGCGAGTAGGGTGCCGGCCCCATGTACTAAAGGTGGCGGGTTCAAACCCAGCCTCGGCCAAACTGCCGAAAACAACAACAACAACAAAAAAATAGCTGGGCGTTATGGCGGGCACCTGTAGTACCAGCTACTCAGGAGGGTGAGGCAAGAGAATCACCTAAGCCCAGGAGTTGGAGGTTGCTGTGAGCTGTGATGCTACAGCAATCTACAAAGGGCGATAAAGTGAGACTCTGTCTCTACCAAAAAAAAAACCTATTATTTTTAAAGGGATGGGGTCTTACTATGTTACCAAGACTGTTCTTGAACTCTTCAGCTTGAGCAATCCTTCCATATCAGCCTCCCAAAGGGCTTGAATTACAGGAATAAGCCACTGTGCCCTACCCTGCCCCATCTCTTTAATGCAATAACTGCTAAATTTGGGGATTATAGTTTATAAGGCTTGAAATCTCCATGCATCACTGCTCCTAGGGTTTTGCCACTGGCTCAGGAAGCAGTTGACGTGGCCACTGTGCCCCTGTTCAGCTCACTCCCAGATTAGAAAGCACCTGGAGCTTAATCACCCCTGGTTTTTCCACTTCAGTTTGCACTTGTTCTAAATCAGGAAGGTGGACTACAGAGAATAAAAGCTAAAGAACTGTTAATCTAAAGAACTCTTCAAGTTGTACATATTGCGGTACTCACCTGAATCCTGACATCATATCCACACTGTGTGTTCACAACTTTTTGCTGTTAAAAAAAAAAAACAGAAAAATTACTTTTGGTCTCTCAAGAAGACCAAATCACTTTTGGTCACTCAGGAGGCTGGTAGTAGGAAGTTCTAGAAAAGTCATAACCAGATATCAGCAAACACCTGTGCAAATTCCATTTTACAGCTCATGTCCTTCAGTCATGCTGCCAATTAACGTTTCAGGCTAGGACAGGGGCCAGCAAACCTTTTCTGTGAAGGGATAGAGAGTAAATATTTCACACATAGAGTCAACTCTGCTTTGGTGTCATGAGGGCAGATGCTGACAATGTGTAAATGAATAAGCATGGCTGCACTTCAGGAAAACTTCATAGACACTGAAATCTGAATTTCATGTGCCACAAAATATTATTCTCCTTTTGACTTATTTTCAACCATTTAAAAATAGCTGAAAGCATTCTTAGCTCCTAAGTCATAGGAAAACAGCAGACCAGATTTGGCCCCTGGGCCAGTTTGTCAATCTTTCTGCTAGGAGGTAAAGGTTACACTTGCTAAAAGCAACACTTACTAGACTAGAATATTTCAGCCACAGTGGAGATTCCAGACACCAGCTGAGCAACTCCAGCACATCATCGCCTCTCCAGGTTGGGAACTTGCCCATGTTATAGCAGTGATGCCCTCCCTGCCTCCTCAGAGCCCTGTGACCCAATACTGGGCATTGCATAACTGCACAGAAAGCTCACAAAGAACTGAGTTCTGCTCAGGCTCAGTTCAGGCAAAATTCAGAGCTCCTCCATGGGCTACCCGAAGAGCCCAGCTTTTGCAACCCAAGGACCTGTGCCTTTAACTGCAGGTAAAAAACAGGTGAAGGAAATAATCCTCCACTACTGAGATGCTGTCCCCTAGACAGTGACAGGTTCCCTCACAGCCCCTGTGAACTTCTGACTATTGGACATTTTCTCCAAAGACAGAACACCAAATAGGGCCAACCAGGGATCGCCACACTCATAGCATCTTGGCCAGATGCCATAATGACAGCCCTTCTAGGTAGGGATAATACTGTTTTTCTCCTGCTTCACCCAGGCTCACAAGAACTTATACACAGAAGATTTCAGAGACACAAGAACCTCAGGAACTGCAGGGCTTCTGGAGGGACACAGGCTCTATGTACTCAAGCATAGGCCACTCACCGCGGGATCCGGCACGCAGCAGGAGAAGGGCACCCCACACTTCTCACGGCTGTAGCTGGCACCACTGCAGTTGAAGTACACGTTGAGGTCCCAGTCTTCAGGGCCGAACGCCCCGCAGCACTGATTCTGCAATCACAACAGCCAGAACCATCAGGGGCTCTGAGCCAGAACCCGGGCTGCCTGGCACAGGGTACCAGTCTTGCTGACACCAGAGTTCCACAAAGAAATCAAGGCCTACCCCACTACCTCCCACATGCACGGGGGTGCTGAGCTAGCAACATAGGCAGCCTTTTTAAGAAGGAAACTGTGTTGCCAGGTATAGTGGCATGCACCTGTGTCCCAGCTATGTGAGAAGATCACTTGAGCCTAGGAGTTCGAAGCAAGCCTAGGCAATATAACAAGACCTCAACCTCTAAAAATAAATAAATTTAAAGAAAAAAAAGCAAAGAAACAGTGGCCAAAGCACCTCCTCAGTCCAACACACAAGGCTGACTCAGGGGCGGCCCCTAGTGTCAGCACTGGGCTTAGGCAGCAGCTTGCCTTTCTGTCCCACTTTGCAGCTCCAGCTGCCTAGTCCTCTCCGTGCCCCACTCCACACCCTTGTACACCTCTGATGTGGTCCTCTACTGCCCCTGAGAGAACACTTCCTCATGGCCACTGTCTTTCTGAGAAACTTCCATGCTGGCCTTGGTTCCATTTTTTGCTTTCTTACAAAAATCAGCTGGGGAATGTCTACTCCCAAGGAAAAGACATAGCATTGGGGTAAATGGTAACACAATCACTGCCCTGGTCCCCACCTGGGGCCTCTGCCTTCCCTTCCTATTATCTGGTGGAGCTGCAAAGAAAATCCTCACTTGTCTAAAAAATTTTTAAAAACCAAACACACTGAAAGCATCACGGTGAAGTTAACAGCAACTTCACCCAAGAGCAGATTTTGATTTTGCCCATGCACTTACAGCCCACATAGTTATCATAGTCATGGCAGCAATCATAATAAATGACAACTGGGATTTCTGCCCCCCCCACCTTCCTTTTTTATTTCTAAGGTAAAATCCCATCTCCCTACTCCCTAATCCCCATTGTTCTAGTTGCATTAATGATTACCTAATATTTCACCTCAGAAAATCTCCATAATTTACTGAATGCCTCTGGGAAATTTTATTTTTAAAAGGAAAAGAAGGCTATGGAAAAAAACTACAATGTCTTTAAGGCAAGCAAGGCAAGGTACTCTAGCATGTGGGAATCAGCAAGCCTGTAAGAAAATGAAAAAAGAACTGTGGCACAAAAAAGGGAGCGACATCTGAAAATGGATAGCATTTGGTGATAGTCACATACTAAAAAAGGTCAATAATAACAGTATAGAAAGGATCTTTGGTCATATAAATGGGTTTGGGTTTTGCTGATCTCATGATACATGAAATAAGGGTAAACAAATTTTGGTTAATAATGAAAGTGGGGGCTCGGCGCCTGTGGCTCAACGGGCTAAGGCACCAGCCACGTACACCTGAGCTGGCAGGTTCGAATCTAGCCTGAGCCCGCCAAACAACAATGATAGCTGCAACCCAAAAATGGCCAGGCGTTGTGGCAGGCACCTGTAGTCCCAGCTACTTGGGAAGCGGAGGCAGGAGACTCGCTTGAGCCCAGGGATTGGAGGTTGCTGTGAGCTGTGATGCCACAGCACTCTATCCAGGGTCACAGCTTGAGGCTCTGTCTCAAAAAAAAAAGAATAATGAAAGTGGGTCGGGCTGGGCATGGTGGCTCACACCTATAGTCCTCAAACTCTGGAAGGCTGAGGCATAAGGACAGCTGGAGCTCAGGGGGTTGAGAACACCCTGAGCAAGAGTGAGACCCCTTCTCTACTAAAAATAGAAAAACTGGGTAGGGTGTAGGGGCTCACACTTGTAAGCCTAACACTCTGGGAAACAGAGGTAGGTGGATAACTGGAGCTCAGGAATTCAAGACCAGCTGAGCATGAGCCAGACCCATCTCTACTAAAAACAGAAAAACTGGCCAGGCGTTGTGGCAGGCGCCTGTAGTCCTGGCTATTCAGGAGGCTGCACTGAGCTATGATGATGCCAGAGCACTCTACCCAGGACAACAGAGTGAGACTCTGTCTCAAAAGAAAAAAAAAAAAAGGAAAAAGAAAAAACAAATAAAAATAGAAACATTAGTGGAGCACAGTAGCAAGCGCCTAAAGTCCCAGCTATTCTCAAGGCTGAAGCAGGAAGATTGCTGTTGAGTAAGGCTAATACTATGGCACTCTAGCTTGTACGACTGAGTGAGACTAAATAAATAATAGATAAATAAAGTAATAAAATAATGATGAAAGTAGGTCATAGTTATTTTTAATGCTTTCTAATTTATTTTCTTATCAGAACCAAAATGTTGCATATAAAAAGTTCCTGAAGAAACTGGGCTTTCTGTCAGCACAAAGATTAAAGAAGAGCTTCCCAAAGGCCACAGGGATAGGGAGTGGGTTCCTCCCAGGGGGGCCTGGGGCCGTGGTGCAAGCCTCCAGGTGCAGTCACACATGAGGGAGACAGGGGCCAGATGGAGTAAAGGCTACAGCCTGAGACTGCTTAGACAACCTCCTGGGGACATATTCCAGGGAGATTACATTCCTCTCCATCTGAGAAAGCTTCCTCCGGGCAGCTCTGCCTTCTCAAATGGGACAGAAAAGGTCTGGGTGAGGAAGGAGACAGAAATAGCCTCAGACAGTGAGTCACAAGCTTGGGGGGGAGAGGGGAGCTTTGGTTAAGGTTCCAGGTGCTTAAGGTTCCACAGTGCTTAAGGTTCCAGGGAGGACTGCAGCCTGCATAGCTATTGGGCAGGGCTAGAGAGATCTGGGCCCCCTCCAAGGGCAAGAGAGAGCTGGGCACCTAGGAAGGGTGGCTGTACCCCTGCCACCTGGACTTGCCAGTCCCAATCCAAAAGGTGGGGAGGGTGTCACACTGAAAGACAGCCCAGACTGCTGGGCAACCAGGAAAAGGCAAAGCTGAGCTGACCAGAGGCGGAGGAGGCCCTTTCCCTCTCTGCTGCCCAACAAGCCATAAACAGAAAACTCGGGAGGGAGGTCCCCATGTCCTCCCCCAGCCTCTGCTCTGGAGCAGCAGACAGACTGCTGGCAGGAAGGCACATGCTCCAGCAGGGAGCCCACTGGGGGTGCTGCTTACGGCTTTCTGAAGGGAGTCGATGAGGTTCTGCAGGTCAATGTCATCCCGATAGGACCTGATGTTGCTCTCGAAGAACTCCCGGAACCGGTCCCTCACCCAGTCTTGGAACAGGAAGGCCAGCACGGCCACGGCCAACTCCAGAAAGAAGATGAGCACGATGGCACCACAGAACTGCACAGGCACGAGAATGGGAGGAGAGTTACCACGCCACCAGCCTAGCCTACACGCACGCACACCCTGTCTGGTGCAGAACCACAGCTGCCACAGAGAGTGTGGGCCCTGCACCCGAGAGACACATGCTAGGACCCTGGGTGACTCTGGGCAACTTCACTTCATCTGTACAAAGCAGACAGTCACCCCTACCCAAGTTACTGCATTGTTTGGTAACAGCCAAGTGAATGAAAAAGTATGAGAAAGCTCCATACCAATCTGTCAATCATTTCCTATACAGCAGCCCTCCTCACTGGACAAGAGGGAACCCATATCACTCCTCCAATGAATGGCTGTCCTTCCCCACCGAAGTGTCACCTCCTTAAGAATAGAAACTGTGGGCTCGGTGCCTGTGGCTCAACGGGCTAAGGCGCCAGTCACGTACACCTGAGCTGGCGGGTTCGAATCCAGCCCCAGGGCCCGCCAAACAACAATGACGGCTGCAACTAAAAAATGGCCGGGCGTTGTGGCGGGTGCCTGTAGTCCCAGCTACTTGGGAGGTGGAGGCAAGCGACTCGGTTGAGCCCAGGAATTGGAGGTTGCTGTGAGCTGTGATGCCACAGCACTCTACTCAGGGTGACAGCTTGAGGCTCTGTCTCAAAAAAAAAAAAAAAAAGAATAGAAACTGTGCCCTAGACACTACCTGACCACTCCCTGTGCACACACAACCACCCGAGACCCTAGAAAACTAATCTGCTACCTCCACTTTCGGGACAAGGAAACAGGCTCAGTCAGGTGGGTAGCTTATGTGACATCACACAGTTCAGGAAGGACATGTGAGTTCCTTGGCAGGTCTCATGACAACTCTGGAGGTGCCAACATTATCTGGACCCACTCTGTACAATAAGTATATGACTACCAGCTGCATAAAGACCTCTCCAGAAGCTTGGCTGCCCCTAGCCACAAACAGTGGTAGTGTTGCCACTGGAGCCACAGGTCTACACCCCCTTCCATCAGAGTAGACTCCCAACCTGCAGAGTCTGTGTTCTCACAGCCATTATCATTGGCTGTACCAGGCACTAAGCAACTTAATCACAAATGGCAAAACTGGAGGAGGCTTTCAAAGTAAAACAGAGGAGAAACACAAGCATGCACGCACGCGCAACCCTCCAGAACATAATCTCTGTTCACACAGAAGCGAGATCCTAAACGTAGTATTTTTTGTTTCTTTTTTTGTAGAGACAGAGTCTCACTTTATCGGCCTCAGTAGAGTGCTGTGGTATCACACAGCTCATAGCAACCTCCAACTCCTGGGGTTAGGCGATTCTCTTGCCTCAGCTCCTGAGTAGCTGGAACTACAGGCATCTTTTTTGCAATTCGGGAGGCTGGGTTTGAACCTGCCACCTTGGGCATATGGGGCTGGCGCCCTACTCGATGAGCCACAGGCGCTGCCCCTAAACGTAAAATTTTTAAAGGAGAAAAAAACTAGGAAAAAAAAAACTCATGTTCTTTAAATTAAGCCCAGAAAAGAAAAGGCTTGGTCTAATATACTTAACACATAATACAGTACAAAAAAAGATAATGCGTTTTCCCCTATAGATGCTATTTAATTCTAACTGAATGCATTTAAAAATGAATTTGTATCTAAATATAAAACTAAACTCTTAGTAACTTATTGTTCTGCCAGGAAATTAAGAATTCTGCACTGCACATCCGACAGGTTCGCACACCCTGGATGAGGGAAATGATTTCTTAACTGGCAACATCTTTTGATCTTAGCCAGGAAGGCCAAAGGTGGGGAGCAAACAAACAATTCCCAGAACTTCTGAGGGAAGATAAAAGGCAAAAGAGGGGGAGGAACGCTGGCCTAGGAGCAGCTGACTCCTCCCACCACAGGCTAAAAACCAGGGGGAAACAAATTCTCCAGGGTTATAGAGTCAGCTCATCTGATTGTTCCTGAAATCCTACCATTTTGTAGGACAGCAGCTGGGGCCTGAAAGAGGCTTCTAAGAACTGTTCCCCACTCGCACCACATAACATATAACCCCTGCCCAGCAGAGCCCACACAGCTAGGCCATCCACCCCCATGGCTGGGCACTCACAAACTTGAGCAGGCAGATGTTCTCCCGCAGAGCCCCCACACAGCCAGCGAACCCCAGTGTGAACATCACCACGCCCACCATCAGGACCAGGACCACGGGGTCGATTCCATGCAGCCGGGTTACTTTGGTGAGGTCGGACAGCACGCCCTGAAAAAGGCAGAGAAAATAGGGAAGCATCAGACTCCCCACACTCGAGGGGAGTCAAGTGTGCTGCTGCACTGAGGACAGGGATGTGCCTTCAGAGGCTCGGTCATCTCGTTAAAAGCCAGGACAGAGGGAGGCCTCAACCCATTCCATCAGAGGCCCCTCTGGCCAGCAGATCTTTGCCTACTTCAGCCCCCAGGGCCCTCATAGGAAAGGCTCCTGACCTCCACCTAGACTATGAGTCCCCTATAGTCGGGTGCCAGGCTTCCCTTTGTTGCCTGAGGTGCCTGTGGTAGGCCTAATATGGCCAACTTTGTAACTTGGCACTCAATTAATGGCGAAGCCCACTATCCTGAGACAACTCTTGTGGAACACACACCCCAAGGGTAGACAAAGGTAGCACTGTTGGTAGAACAATCGGCGGGTGTTCTATACCTGCATTGTCCAAAATGGCAGCCACTGGCCAAACCACTCAAAGTATAGCTAGTGAGAGGTTAAGTACTGAATTTAAATTTGCATTTCATTTCAATTAGTTTAAATATAAACATGAATAGCTAATGAAAACCACAATGGGCACAGCAGTACTACAGGATCTGTAAACCACCAAGGGGGAAATTAAGCCCTGGGGGCTGAGTTACATAGCTTGTTTATAATTCTGCTTCTTAGATTACAGTTTAATCTCTTCTTCATTGTTCTTGTTCTATAAATAACTAGGAAGGCCAGATCTCTAGGCTTCCAGCTGAACTTTGCTATAGGTTAGCTGCCTCCTTCATTGTCCTGTACCAAACTCAGGCCAGATGGCATCCAAAACCTTATGACAGTTACCTTTCAGTGTGGAATGCTAAATATGCCTTTCCTGAAAGAAAAAAAAAAACTATCTCGATTACTCAGATCATTGTACCTATGCATTAGGTCTTATAAGGAAAGACACTGGAATTCTGTTAATATTCCCTGACCTCTGCCTATATAAACGATCCAAAACTGCTACACTTTGGATCTCTGGCTTCCATTCTTAAGCATCTGTGCTTCCTAGCCAGCCATCCTCAATCTATGCACCTAAATAAACTCTCCTGAAGGCCACACGATGGCGCTGTAAGCCACAGATTGCACCTGCTTCTGGGTCACTGGGGCAGATGAATATTGCACCCCAGCTCTTGTCCTTCAAGCGGCCACTTTGAGGGCACCCAAACATGAAGATGGGTCTTAATGAGTCCCTAAGGCCATGGGGGGAAAGCCCACAAAGCCCAGAGACCCATACAAAGGGAGGTTCCACTAAAAGAAGAGGGTGCTGGGCCAAACGCTCTAGAGAAAGCTTTAGTTCCCACTGTTTCCTGCCCAGCCTGCTCCATTTTGCGCCTTCCCTTCCGGCCACACCGCTCCTCTCCTCTTCCTCCTTCTTGGCCCTATAGTGAGAACCCTGTTCAGCCCTCAGGATCTCCACATGGGAACAGGAGGCAGCAGCTCCACCCACCCATACCCACTCTAGTCTCCCCCTCACCCCCAGCTGTACCTACCTCGAGTCCTTCCAGACAATAGCCTACCTAGTTTCCCCTCTTTACCACGCTCCCCCACCACACACACACACACAGGTGCTTAAAGACCTGCCTCTGTCCCACAGGGTGCCCAGGGGCACACAGACGAGCACTGCTCCCAGCTCTTGGGGATTCTGTCTATGGACCAGGACAAGAGCTTCAGGAACAAATGCCACTGTGTTCAGGGACTGCTTCCAGACCCCAGAGGCATAGACGGGTCAGGAAGTCAGCCCCAAGTCTGTGCTGGGCACAGTTGCACAGGTGACTGGAGGTACCTGGGAACAGAAAAGAAGGCTCTCCACAATCACAGGGCTTAAAACTCAACAGCCCTGCCACTAGGAAGCAGAGCAGCTGGGAGATGGTTCCGTGAAGATTAACGGCTACAAACCTTCACACTGTACAAGAAATGCTCATTGTCAGGGAACAGATTGGAGGAGAGGAAAATTAAAGTTGAATGAATCCAGTTTGGGCTGCCTGATGCTCAGGGTGCTAGTGATGGTAACACCTACCTTTTCGCTCCATGCCCACAGCCCAACTCCGAGGAAGACAACTCCAGCCAACTAAGCAGAGGCAGGGAAAAGAGAGAGAGAAGAAAATTAAGTCTGAAACCAGCACTGTCAACACGCTTCACAGAGCAAAGTCCATGCTGCTAGCCCAAGCATGGTCCTGGTTCACATCCAAGGTGGCCTCTTGGCCCCTACAGAGGACAGGGGCTTCTAACCCATAACAGAGGGACATTGAGGCTCTCCAGATAACCTGTACCTGTCTTCCCTGAATGTCTGAACCAACTCCTTCAACCCCAGGTAGACCCACAGTCACAGCTATTGGGCTGTCCCCTGGCCCATCTCTACTGTGCTACCCCCAACTCATTTTAGTGCACTATCTGGTGTGTAAGAAGATACTGCCCCTCAATGAGGGCTACCCCCAGGTGCCTTCAGAGCCTTCCAGTGCAGGGTAAGTCTCTGCACAGGACTGGGCACCACCCCAGAGTGAGGGAACAGGGGGACAGAGCCCAGCCGCAACTCTGCCTCCAGCCCTGGAGACAGACTCTAAGCAGAGACAAGCAGCTGGCACGGGCTGAACCTCTTCCCTACAGTACCTACAGTCAGCACAGCACACATGTGTGCCCAGAAAATGCTGGGTGATTCGCTACTGAGTTAATAAAAGCCTGCACTTGTACACCCAGAAGAGAAGAAGCACCCCAAACCCCGACCTGCCACCTGTGGGGACTAGGTTGTCCCATGTGCACCAGAACAAAAGGGTCCACTACCCACCCAAATACACCACACAGTTCCTCCCAGGCCAGGGAAGATTTTTTCAATATAAAATATAATATGTCATAATCTCTGCAAATACAGCTACCTCCTATTTTTGTTTAACTGCTTTACACAGCACTGGCATTTTGCTGCTATTCGTCAGCATCTCCCCGTAAACAAGAGCAAGAGAGCTAGGCTTCTCTATGACTCTCCACTTTCCATTGTATTCTCAAGGCTTATGCCTACGGCTGAAGTTGGAAGAACTACCCACAAAGAAAGGCCTGGGAGGTCTCTTCTGGACCACATAAGTTTCAGAAATGTAAATATGCCCAATATTTTATGGAATTTCAAAGGGCTTGCAGTCAACCGTTGCTGGTTCCCACAATGGTCTGTGAACCCCAAGTGAGAAAGTTCTGCCAGGACCTGATCCCTATTGGGTTTTGGTTTGTTTTGTTTTGAGACAGAGTCTCACTATATCACCCTCAGTAGAGTGCTCACAAATCACAGCAACCTCCAACTCCTCCTGGGCTTAGGCGATTCTCTTGCCTCAGCCTCCCGAGGCTGGGACTACAGGCGCCCGCCACAATGCCCAGCTATTTTTTGTTGCAGTTTGGCTGGGGCCGGGTTCGAACCCACCATCCTCAGTATATGGGGCCAGAGCCCTACTTACTGAGCCACAGGTGCTGCCCGCTGATCCCTATGTTTTACAAAGCAAGACAATGCAGGACCAGGACCAAAACGGCAGAAGCAGGGAGAAGGGCTGGGTCCCATGTCTGGGTTCATACATTCACTCACTCACTCCTTACTCATTTGTTCAACCAGTATTCACAGGGCACATCCCAAGTGCCAGACACTGTCCTCCAGCACTGGATGCAGCACGGCAAAGCTTCCCGGGGCTCAGGGGCTAGTTCTCCAGAGGGCTCATCTTTGGCCCTTCCTACCACACCATGTGAATTTTCCACTTCTCAGTCCTCCCTCTAAATTATATATAACTGGCTCGTGTTTTTTCTCCATGGAGGGCACAGCAAATTCCTTTCCCTCCCAGGTGTCCTGTGCTGGCACAGGGAGTGAGCCCAAAGGATGGCTACTACCCGCACACATCCTGCTGGCCCCATCCCCACCACTCTTCAAGGGCTCAGATCCTTGCTTCTCTCTTGCCAAAGCTGGAGGCCAAGTCTTTTTTCTAAAGTCCTATCTGACCTCATCCAACACAGCTGCTAATTGTCCCCCCCCCCCCCAGCCACTCACTGGCACACTCCGCCTTGGACAACAAGCACATGCTCCTGGCTGCCTTCCTCCCTGACCCTCCTCCTCCTCCAGACCCCTCTAAATGCCAGTGGGGCTCACCCTGCAGTCCTAGCCCCTTCGTCCTCCCTTGAGCTCATAATTGCAGGCTTTAATGCCATCTATACACTACTGACTCAGATCCAGATCTCCAGCCCTCCAGATCCTGGCCACTCCCCCAGGTCAAATACCCTGATGTTTCCTTCACTTGCTTACCTCATGCAGCTAACAATATTTCCATCTAACATGCCTTGGTCTCTTGGTGCCCATCCCAGCTCCCCATCCCACCCAACTCTCTTCAATGGCACCATGTCCACCCCCTCACATGTGTGACAGGGAAAACCAGCCCTAAGCTTGATGTCTCTGTTCCTTTCACCCCACCCCACCCCTACCCCCAACTTTGTGCTGGTTCTACCTTCAAAATCCATAATGCATTCACCAGGTGTCATCCTACCGCTCTGCTCCCACCTGTCCACACACTACTCACTCGGCCTGGATACTGTAAGGCTCCTCACTGGATCCCAGGCAACCAGAGTGATCCTTTAAAACCACAGATCAAGTGGCTCCCCTCCTCAAAACCCTCAAGAGACATCCCTTCACACCTAAAATAAACTTTGCACTGTCTATCATGGCCCAGGCCCAACAGCCCCAACATCCTCCTGCCCTCCACCTGCCAGGCCAGAGGAGGGTCTTATTTTTCTTCTTATTTTTCTTTTTTTCTTGTCTTTTTTTTTGCTGAGACAGAATCTCAAACTGTCACCCTGGGTAGAATGCCATGGCATCATAGCTCACAGCAACCTCCAACTCTTGGACTCAAGTGATTCTCTTGCCTCAGTTTTTCTATTTTTAGTAGGGACAGGGTCTCACTTTTTCCTCAGGCTGGTCTCAAACCCGTGAGCTCAAGCAATCCATCCGACTCAGCCACCCAGAGTGTTAGGATTACAGGCGTGAGCCACTGGGCCTGACCAGCATTCTTATTTTTTCTTCAGCATTCTTATTTTCTTTGACACTGTTCCCTTAGCCTTGAATGTTCTTCCTCTATATTCCTGGCTTCCTGCCTCACCTCATTCAGCTCTCTTCACATTTCACCTTCTCAGAGACACCTGCCCTTACCACCCTAGGTGGAACTCTGCTCCTGCCCCCACTCCTAACCTTGTCCTGCTGCCTTTCTTCATGGTACCAACCTGCAACACTTGGGCTGTCTGTGTCAAGCGTCTCCCTGTATTAAGCCCTCTGAGGGCAGAGATGTTATGTATTTCATTCATGCACCCCAACAAGTTGGGGAAGGACTTGGCACAGAGTAGGTGTATAACAAGCATGAGTGAATGACCCACCAGGACCAGAGCAGAGCTTGCCTGGGTCCTTCCAGCTCTCCTCCGAGGCACCATCTAAAGGCATTCAGAGCACAGAGGCCATTCCAAAGCCCAGCCCAGCATGGGACCAAGGGACAGCCCTACACAGGGCATCAGGCTGGGATCAGAGCAAAATAGGGCCTGCAGGCTGCCCAGTCTATGTCCTATCCGGTGTTCCTAGACCTTCCAGCCCCTGCCTAATCACTTCCATTACAGTCCGCCCATCCCCTTGTGCCATGTGGGACAGGTGAAAAAAACCTATTTTAAAAACACACAGCCAGGGTGGTGCCTGTGGTTCAAAGGAGTAGGACACCAGCCCCATATGCCAAAGGTGGCAGGTTCAAACCCAGCCCCGGCCAAAAAAAAAAAAAAAAAACCACACAGCCAGGCCAGGCATGTTGGCTCACACCTGTCATCCTAGTCCTTTGGAAGACCAAGGTGGGTGGATGGCCTAAGCTCAAGAGTTCAAGACCAGCCTAAGCAAGAGAGAGACCCATTTCTACTAACAATAGAAAAACTAGGCTCGGTGCCTGTTGCTCAACGGGCTAAGGTGCCAGTCATGTACGCCTGAGCTGGCGGGTTCGAATACAGCCTGGGCCCACCAAACAACAATGATGGCTGCAACCAAAAAATAGCCGGGCATTGTGGCAGGCGCCTGTAGCCCAGCTACTTGGGAGGAGGAGGCAGGAGACTTGCTTGAGCCCAAGAATTGGAGGTTGCTATGAACTGTGAAATTACAGCACTCTATCCAGGGTGACAGTTTGAGGCTCTGTCTCAAAAAAAAAAAAAACTAGAAAGGCATCGTAGCCGGCACCTGTAGTCCCAGGTACTCGGGAGTCTGAGGCAGGAGGATCGCTTGAGTCCAAGAGTTTGAGATTGCTCATTTACCCAGGGCAAGTGAGTGAGACTCTGTCTCAACAACAACAACAAAAAAACCCACTCACAGAGCCCTCTCCTCTCCTCCCCACTGCAATTCAGTTTACCCTTTCTCACCCATCCTATCTTTTCCTACATTAAAGCCTTAGCTTCAGCTGTATTTATACGGTTCAGTGAATCCACACTGAGGTGCTGCTGTAATTTTTCCCCTAGGTGACTGATTTCACAAAAGTAAGTTTGCTCTGTCAAAGATTTCAGAACACAAGTTCTCAAAAAAGATCCTCTACTCTATCCTGGCATCGTGGCGGGTCCCAGCTACTCAGGAGGCTGAGGCAAGAGAATCACCTAAGCCCAAGAGCTGGAGGTTGCTGAGAGCTATGACGCCACAGCACCTTTCCAAGGGCGACAAAGTGAGACTCTGTCTCTAAAAAAAAAATAAGAAGATCCTCTATTCCGCACAATAGCTGTCTGTTCACCTGCCTCAGGAGCACAGTGTCTGTGCTTGTCTGTATGTGTATTCTCATCACCCTCTACCCAAATGAAAAGCCACAGGTGCCACAGACACACCAACCTGGGCTCTCTCTTGCCACTGTACTCTCTGTTTCTTCCCCAGGACCCCCAAGAACCCTCAGCTGAATAGGGTAGACTGAAGGAGCCAGCTCCCGGCCACTGCGCAGTTCTTCTCCTTTCAGCTCTAGGAGTAAGGAAGGGCTCATGTTTTTTTCCATTCTGTTTTAAAGGAAGAACTAAAGTTAACTCATACTGGAAAGACAGGAACTTGGGGGTCACATGTCAGATCATGGGTTTAATGAACACCGGCCCAAGGAAGGAACTCTGGGGACCAACAATCGTTTTAGACACAAAGAGACCAGACAGGGGAAGTGACCAGATGCCTGGCTGCTCACATAACAGCCCCATGAATGAGCCCAGGAACCTGCCCGCTTCTCCCCTACAGAGCCCTTCCCTGAAACTTTGGAGCAGATGGTCTGTGGGGCTAAGGCAAGCCAGGCTGTCCTCCCTGGCTGCCAACCATCTGGGAGTGAGGGTTCAGCTGAGTGCCCTCCAGTCTCAGTGACTTTCTTTGTCCATCTTCTATGACCTAATTGAATCCCCTGCTGGCAAATGAAGCCCAACTCTGGCTAAGCCCAAGGGGAGGCCAGCCCTCTGGCTGCTTGGTCATCGGGCAAGTAATGCCCCCCCTTTCCTGAGTGCTGCATGTTCTGTTAAACACTTACTGCACCTAAAAAGACTCTTCCACATCCTATAATGCTGATCCTATTACCCTCATTTTTTTAGATGGGAAAGCTCAGATGCAGAGCAATTGGGTCATCTTGCCCAAGGTCAGCTAGCTAGCTGGTGGCACACATAAGAACCGAACTTGATGTCTCTGACCTTGACACGATATCTTGCCACCCATAGCCACCTCCGCCCCCTGGGCCAGGAAGAGCAAGCAACAGGTCACCCCATTCACACAGGGGCCTGGGTACAGGAGTTCCTTAGAGGGGCCTCTGGGCTAGGGGCTCTAAAGTCAATGACCCACATCAACAGGTGGTGAGGCCACTCTAGCAGGTGCCAGCCAGGGTGGATGGACAGGGTAGCAGGATCATTGCAAAAATTCAATATTGACCTTTCTACCTTGGACAAATTCCCCTAAGAAAGAAGAGAAGAGGTTGCCATGGGGCACTCTGGGCTACTCTGGCCAGAGTCTCAAAAGTCACAAGGAATCCACTCACCATGTTGGCAAGCCTGTGACACACTACCCAAGCTCCATAAAGTCACAGCACACATAAACACCTGGCTGGCCCTTGCTAGCCTGGAGGAGAGAATTCCAACTCCCAGCAGATTACAATGTGATAGCTTTGGTCCCTTGCAAGATTTCATTTAAGTGAATGTAACAGCACTCAAGCAACCAACTCTTACAGGCCTTTCCTCACAGCAAGCTCAAGGCAATCACCAGCAACAAGGCAGCACTCTCAGGTTCTGCCCTACTGGCCACCGGTTCTTGCATAATCCCCTCGCTAACTCAGGCTGACATTCATAGCACCCTTTCCCCTGGGCCTCTTATGGGAGCCTCAGAAATGACCAGAAGGAAACCGAAGAGTAAGCCACTGCAACAAGAAGCAACCTAGAACAGTGGCACAGTTCAGGGGGCCCTGGGCTCAACTTCCACTCTGCAACTTCCTAGTGACAGGGCCTCATGCAAATCCAGGAAACGATGTTCTCCACACAACAGAGATGACCCTTCCTAGGTCGCGAGAGTGCTTTAAGGATTGAAGGAAGTTTCCCTGTGACCTGCTTATTACCCTGGGACACAGCCAGTTCCCAAGGGAATCTTGCCCTCCATTGAGAAGACCATCGAGGTAACACCAGAGGCACCTGCTATAAAAGACATTCTGTGCCTCCCTTTCCTGACTCTGGTGCTCTACACCATGCCCCAGTCACTCCCAGGACGGTCTTGAGGGGCAACCTAACTCTACCAACATCCTTAGTGACTCTTCCCTTAGTTCTCTTGGGATCAGGCTGGGTCTAGCAACGGTCTGTGCCCTAGGACAAGGTTCTTTTCACTGGGCTTCTAGAGACACAGTAGCAGAGCTTATGGAAATGAGGCCTTCAGGAAGCTCTCCAGGTGAGATAAGAACAAATGATGGTTTTGCAAGGGTACATGTCAAATCTATTAAGTGTAGAGTATAAATTTCTTAACCCAATAATTAAGAAAATGAGGTGAAGGCTATGTTAACTTGTTATGCTTGATGGGAGCATTCCAAATTGTATATAAAATCAGCACATTGTACCCCATAAATGCATTAATGTATACAGCTATGATTTAATTTTTTAAAAAAAGAATATAACTAAAAAAAAAAAAACCACACACAAATGATGGAAAGATTATGGCAAGGAGCAGAGGAAATTAGGACCAAGACTCAGCTCTATTCCTAACTCTGGAGGGGCCTTGACCAAGCCAACTCTCTCCTAGGCCTTACTTGGCCAATCTGCAAAATAAGCAGCTGGAGACTGATGAACTTCAAGAACCTAGGCACCTCCTGCTGGCTAAATTTTGCCATTGTACATCAAGCCAAGTGGGTCCTGGCACACTCCAGAATAGGAAATCTCAAATCCAGGCCTGGAGGCAATCACTCAGAACCCCAGACACACTGGTGGCCACTTGAAATGCAGTGATTCAACTGAAGAGGCCAAAAAGACTCCAAAGGGCACAGACCCTTGCTAGACCCAGCCTGACCCCAAGACAATTAAGGGAAGAGTCACTAAGGGTGTTGGTAGGGTTAGGTTGCCCCTCAAGACTGGGGCCACTCTGACTCCTAAAAAACAAGAATATCCCTTTTAAAACAGTCTCACATTGGGAGGAGGACAAAGGTCCTCTTCAGCAGGACCTTTGCAAGGCCTGGAAGCCAGAAGGGAGGCTGGACCCCAGCTTCCTCATGACAGAGGAAAGCAGGGCCCTGGGCAGGAGATGCCTTGCATGGGGTCACACAGCTATCACATCACAGCTTTTCCTCCTGCCGGAAGGGTGGTTCTGAAAAAAAAAAAAAAAAGCCAGGGAACCCACGTGAGGGCCCCAGAGTGGTGCAAAAACTGCACAGCGGGCTCGGCGCCTGTGGCTCAACGGGCTGAGGTGCCAACCACGTACACATGAGCTGGCGGGTTCAAATCCAGCCCGGGCCCGCCGAACAACAATGACGGCTGCAACCAAAAAATGGCCAGGCGTTGTGGCGGGCGCCTGTAGTCCCAGCTACTTGGGAGGCAGAGGCAAGAGACTCGCTTGAGCCCAGGAATTGGAGGTTGCTGTGAGCTGTGATGCCACAGCACTC